>JAODAL010050519.1:0-27348 GCA_025379985.1 Phyllomedusa bahiana
AATTACTTTTTGGGTGTGCGGATTAATTAACACATCTACACATGTAAAAAATACCTTTAAAACCTGCAGGGAGGAGTGTATGTTGTATGTTATCACACTTGAAAAAAAAGCAAAATTATAATAATGTAAAACTATAAATAAAACTTCCCTAAATAAATTCTGTAAACAAATGTCAGTTACCAAAAAATATACTAAATGACAGTCACTGTACAAAATAGCATAGTGCCACTTTGTGATCTGTGGGTCAAACAGGTTTAGGGGTCATGCTGTGGTACAGGACAGGTCTAGTCAATGTCCAGTTCAACTAAAATGGTGGTTCAAAGACTCCTATTTCCGGCACTTTTTAAATCTGGGGGTCATGCAGGTTTGGGGCTCATGCTGTGGCCCAGGACAGGGATAGTCTATGTCCAGTTCAACTAAAATGGTGGTTCAAAGACTCCTTTTTCTTGCACTTTTTAATCTGTGGGTCAGACAGGTTTAATGGTCATTCTGCGGTACAGGACAGATATAGTCAATGTCCAGTTCAACTAAAATGGTGGTTCAAAGACTCCTATTTCCGGCACTTTTTAAATCTGTGGGTCATGCAGGTTTGGGGCTCATGCTGTGGCCCAGGACAGGGATAGTCTATGTCCAGTTCAACTAAAATGGTGGTTCAAAGACTCCTTTTTCTTGCACTTTTTAATCTGTGGGTCAGACAGGTTTAATGGTCATTCTGCGGTACAGGACAGATATAGTCAATGTCCAGTTCAACTAAAATGGTGGTTCAAAGACTCCTATTTCCGGCACTTTTTAATCTGTGGGTCAGACAGGTTTAATGGTCATTCTGCGGTACAGGACAGATATAGTCAATGTCCAGTTCAACTAAAATGGTGGTTCAAAGACTCCTATTTCCAGCACTTTTTAATCTGGGGTCATGCAGGTTTGGGGCTCATGCTGCGTTCCAGGACAGGGATATTCAATGTCCAGTTCAAGTAAAATGATGGTTCTAATCATACTGCCTTCTGGCACTTTTTAATTTGTGGGTGATGCAGGTTTAAGGGTCAGGCTGTGGTGCAAGACAGGGATAGTGAATGGTGTGTGACTTTTTTTCGGTGGCTTTTATAACCTAAGTGTGGTGCCTAAGATGTAGCAGGTATCCATTTGACTGTTGTGGATGTTAATTCCAGCTTCTCCAGCCCTGTTTGGGTGTAAGAATGAAGGTGTTGTTCCTCTCCCATAGACTTTAATGGTCATCGGCGATAATCTATTATCAACTATCGGAAATCGTCTTGATAATTGCCGATATCGACTATCGACCTGGTGACGATAGTCAACTTAATCGCTCATCACTAGTGATGATAAATGACAAACAACTGGTACAGAGGGAGAGAGGATCCTGCCTCATGTATGGGACTGGAGTCTTCCTCTCCTGTCAAGACAAACAGAAGAAATGAAACAGCTCACCGCTCCCGTGCAGGATCCAGCAGCTGAAGCAAATTTTCAATGAAGGAAGATCTGCACTGGGTTTGAATAAAATATTCTTCAATGCATTATTTATCCAAAACAATTAAAAGCATTTCAATTTCCAAAGAAAGTGGACATCTTACGACAGGCAGTTGCAAAGATAATAACCAACGCGTTTCGAACTTAAACAATCTTAATCATGATTAAGATTGTTTAAGATCGAAACGCGTTGGTTATTATTCTTGCAACTGCCTGTCGTAAGATGTCCACTTTCTTTGGAAATTGAAATGCTTTAATTGTTTTGGATAAATAAAGCATTGAAGAATATTCTTCCTCTCCTGCCCTGGTTCTCCTGCAGCCCTGTTAGCTAGACCTCTCCACCTCTGACCTCTGTACTTTCACTAGGTCACTTGTACCAGTGTCCTTAGCTATGGCTACTAACTAACCTTCTTGGGTTTTTTGTTTGGCCCGCTTTCCGAAAGAATGAAAATGTTGGGTTTTTCCCCTCTATAGGGCCCCAAAGGGTATTGGTTTTTGGCAATTTCAAGCAGATGGGTTTTTTTTGTATTTTAAAAAGGCTTTTCGACCCAAGGGCCATAAAGAAAAACCTTTGTATATGAAATAAACCTACATAAGTAAAAAGAGGTAAAAAAAAAAGCTCCGATTTTTTTCCTTAAAATTGTAAAAGATGACTTTATTGTAAATTTAAAAAAAGGGCAGTTGTCACAGCTAATGTCAATCCACTTAACAAAGGCAAACTAAAAATGATTAAATATTTATTTGAACTAGGCCCGTTCCTTTGGCCCCAGGAAAAACTAAAAAAACGGGTAATACAATAAACTGGTTTTTTGTGGACATTCCCTGGGGAAAACAACAAGGCAACTTTTCAGTTAAAAAAGTTAATTTTCACCGTTTTCAATCGTAACAACAAAAAAAGATTTTTTCCCGTAAAACACTGATCCCCTAATGAAAAAATCATTTTTTCTATAGCAAAATAAAATTTATACTGGTTTGATGCTATGAACAAAAGGCTTCTTTTCTCGACAAATTTTTGGGACACTGTCATACATTTCTTACCCCAAAGTTTTTAAAACCAAAATTTGGGAATTTTAGCCTAAATTTTGGGAAATTGGGGGAAAATTTGGTTTGTAAAATCCCACTTTCTTTTTGGGTCAGGGTTTGGGCCCGCCGAAACTTGGGCTTAAAAATTTAACAAAAGAACCCCTTTTTTGTCCCAAACCATTGTTTGCATTATTCAATGCTTACCTTAAATTGTCTATAGTCAACATTTGCAAAAAGTAAAATTTTACTTATCTTGACCCTGAGTTAGAATGGGGAAAAAATAGCCCCGAATTCTATCAAAAATTTTTTTTTAAATTTTCTTTTTGGGAAGGGATAACCCTAAAAAGCCCACTGCTCTCCCGCAGAGGCCCAAAGGGTACTACAAAATTAGATGTGGTTGGGAAATGGTTAGATTTTCCGTATTTTTGCTTTATTTTTTTCCCCCAAACTTCACCTTTCTATAAACAGGCTTACAGTGGCCTCCTGTTTTTCAACTTCCCCAAAAAAACATTTTTTTTGCGGGCCCCAAAGGCCCCCAAGCTTGCTAGGCTCTGGGTTTCCCGCCCCTGATTGTCCGTAGGGGCTGATTTTCCTTTTAACATAAAATATCAATGAATTCATAATTTTACAGCAAAACATTTCCAAAGGGGGACATGTAAAAACAGGGGTTCCTAAAATTATTGCCAAAAATTTTTTGCCCAATAAAAAAATTTTAAAAAAAAAAAATTTGGGGCCTCCCCGTTCCCCTACCCTTTAAAAACCCCCCCTCCCCCCCCAATTTCCAAACGCTGCATAAGGCCCCGGGGGGCACCTTTGGAATGGGCCTGATTTTGGGGGAAAGCAGAAGGGGGGGCGCAAAATAAATGGGGAACGAACTATAGATTTTTAAAAGGGTTTTGCTACGGGATTTCCTTAGAAGAACTTATTTCCTGGAAATAAACCTTTAAATTTATCTGAAAAAACCAATAAAAAATTCCCCAACCCAAACGCTAGCCCCCTGCCCACCTGAAAAAATTTTTACCTTGCTGAAAATTGGGGGTTTTTTTATAAAACCATAAACAATACCTTAAAATTCCTTGAGTAATCCCAAAAATTTTGGGGGTTTTACACCCGCCTTTCAACCCCCTTTAAATCTTGGCCCTAAAAATTCTAAAAAAAATTTGGAATTTTTTTTGTGGATTGGCATTATAGGACACATAAATTATTGGATTTTTGGGGGGGGGTTTTTAAATTAATATTTAAAATGGAAAAATTTTTTTTTTAATTAAAGTCCTTTTAACCCGGGAAAAAAACATTAAAAAAAAATTTGAAAAAATTTTTTTAAGCATAATCCCAACAACCTTTAAGGGAACAAAACAACTCAAAAAATTAAAAAAATATAGCTTTAAACTTTTTTTAAAATTTTTGGTTAGTTTTAAAATAGGGGGAATAAAAAAAAATCAAAATTTTCCCCAATTTCCCAAAAAAATCTAATTACTGTTTTAATAAATTGGTTTAAATAAAACAAAATTTAATTTTATTTGGGGAAATTTTTTAAAAAAAAATTTAAAAAAACCCCCAACAGGGAAACCTTAAAACACTACAAATATTTTGAACATTAAAAATTTTTTATTTAAAAAACCCTTTTTTTAAAATTTTTAGGGGAAAAGCGGAAAAAAAACACAAAAAAGTGACTTTTCCCTTTTTAAAAAAACCTCCAAAATTTTGGTTTTTTTCCTTTTTACTTCCCCAGGTTGTTTTAAGAGGTTTTAAAAAAAAAGAAAATTTGCCCAAAGTTAAAAATTACCCATTTCCAAAAAACTTTTTTTAAAAATTTTAAAAAAAACTTTTGGGTGGGCCATTAATTTTAAATGGAAAAGTTAAATTTTTTTTTAAAGAAATAAAAAAAATTTAATAAAAAATTTGAAAAAAATTGGTTGGGTTTTCCAAATGGGTTTTGGGGGGAATTTGTTGGGGATTTGGATTTTTTTTAAGTAGGAAAATTTAATTGTATTTTTATTTTTAGGAAAAATTTTTGGGGGGTTGGTGAAAATTTTTATCAAACCAAAGGAACCAATTTTTAATTTTTTGAAAAAAAAAAATTTTTTAAGGAAAAAAAAATTTCCCTAAAAACCCATTTTCACCAATTAAATTTAAAAAAACAAAAAACTATTAAAATTGTTTTGTAAAAAATAAAAAAATTAAATTAAAAAATTATGGGTTAAAACCCCCCCTTCCCAAAAATAAATTGCAAAAATTTTTAAAAAGATGCCCAAAAAACTTTGGTTTCCCCCCTTTGAAATAAATTTAGGTGCCAATACATCATTTTTAAAAAGGAACCAAAACTAATATTTAAAAAACAAGCAAAATGATAGGGCATAAATTAAACTGAGTGTTTAAACTTTTTTAATTTTTTTTAGGGGGGTTTTTTAATTTTTTAAAGCCCTTAAAAAATTAAGATGGTTAAAAATTTTATGAAAAAAGTTTTAAAAGGGGGATTTTTTTTTTAATTTTTAAAGTTTTTCCCAGAGTCGTTAAATTTTTCCAAAAAGGGAGTTTGGGATTGGGGGTTTTTTAAAATTTATGATGATTTAAATAGAAAATTTTTAATACAAAATAATTTAAAAAATTAAAATTTTAAAGATACAGTTTTGACTTTGGTACATTTTTAGGTATGGTTTTCAAAGGGGAAATTCTGCAGTCTCCCAATTTTTAAAACCCCAAACGGAGCAGCACATTTTGCGGGTTGGGCCAAAACTACAAGTTTTTTTCCCAAAAGTTTTAATCTCCCTCCAAAAAAAAGTCCATTTTTCTCGGGTACTTGGGGACTTTATGATAATTGACGGAAAAAAATTTACTTTTATCACGGGGAGGGGTGATTTTTTTTTCCCCCCCTCATCTGCTTCCTTTTTTTTTCATCTTCTCTCTTTAAATTTTGGGGGGGTTTTCCTGAAAAAAGGCAAAGTTTGGGGTTAAAAAAAATCCCCTTTAAAAGGAAAAATTCCACCTCCATACAACACATTATATTTCAAAAAACCCTGAAAAAAATTTTTAAAAAAAAAGTGCCTATGTACATAGTTTTTGCTTAACCCAATACAATAATTTAAAGGAAAAACCTCTGAAAACTTTCATAGTTTTCAGTGGGTTTTATAAAATTCTAGGACCTACATGTGGGGGTAATCTAGCTTTGATTTTCCACAAAAAAACATTCCCCTTTTTAACTTAAATTAATCTATACATTTTTTTATAAAAAAAAAATTTCCCCAAATTTTTTAACCAAAGGCCCCACTTGTTTTTTTTTGTAAAAAAATTTTGCCTCCCCTTAGTTATGTGTACCATATACACCATTTTTCTGTGTGTGCAAATAACTAACATAATTAGCTGAGAAAATATCTCAGCATTGTCGTTGCTTAATAATGCTGCCTTCCTTTTCTTTTTTAAAGATCGTAATAAAGTTAGTTGTGCTTTGATTTAGGTTAAATTCCAAATGAACCTGAATTGAATTTTAGTACAAACTGCAAAACAAATTAAAAAAACAAAAACAAAATCCAAACCTAAGTTGGGGTTAGAGTTTTTCATAAGTTTTTAACTTTTTTTGCAGTGCTCAACCAACATTAATAAAAATATACACATAAACAGCTGAAATATATCACAATATATTGAGGGCAGATATGTTTCCCCTGGAATGCTATCCTGTGGGGCTTAAGGGAGTATATGGACAGATGCGTGTCACCAAGAGCCCTGGGCTCAGTGAACGAAAAACGGGCAGTTTGTGTGTCAGTAGCATTATGTTACTGACACGTCTTAGTTTTAGTATAGTGGCTCCAAGTCACTTATTTCGGGCCAGTCTTTTCCTGGAGTGGCCAAAGTGATGGGTGGGTGGCCACTCCCACATACCAGGTGAGGCTAGTTTCATGCTAAACCCACATTGTAAGTAGCACATGGTACTGTTTTTGGTTCATGTACAGGGGCACTCAGTGTGTCTCTGGTATAGTAAAGGACATTCCCTGTTTAGGTAGAGCTCAACCAAGCAGGTTTTTGTTTTATACACTTAGCCTGACATTATGGCTGTATTATTTCTGGTGCCATTTAAATAAACCCAGGAATAACCTGGACTTGGACTTTATCTGAAGTGTCATTATCTGTCAAAGCCCAGGCTGCTACCTGATTGTTGATGCTAATCCCCCACTATATATATATAGCAATGACACAGAATGGCACAAATAGTGCAGACACAATATCAAAAAGTGCCTAATCTGTGTTGCAAATTTTAATAAAAAGGTGAAAAATTTGTACTAAGAGAGATGTATGATCTGGTTTTTCACCCTTTTCTGGCGTAAAAAGTGCCTAAGGGAGCAGTCTACGATGTCTAATGCGCATTGTTCGTAAGACTTAATACTTTCTAATGCGCCTAACACGAGGGGGCATTCTGGAGGCGTGTCGCACCACACTAGTAATATTAGACACATATATGAATGTGGTTCGGCAAAACTAGGCGCATTACTGCTCAATTATCACAGAGCCAGAATTAAGTGATACAGTGGTCTGGGCAGAAACCACATGAGATGAAAATCAATAACGGCCAATCCCAATGTAATCTAGAAAATTACAGCAAATAAGACCTCTATAAAGATGCTAGCGATGGGTGAATTGATTCTAATGAAGTGGAATTCGTTCAGAATTTCAGGAAAACTTAGATTCTGAACGAAGTCGAAGTTTGGGGTGATTCGCGGGAACGAAGCGTGCTTTTGATTGATAAAATGGCTGTGAGCACATGGCGTTACATGGGGCAAAGAAGTCTGGGAGGAAGAAGGGCATAGCCTGCATGACATGTGCAGAGATGAAGGCAATTAGAGACCGGCGGGATTCTGTGACATCACCACACTATATAAGTCCGGGCGCGACGCTGGGAGCTTATATCGCTCTCGCTGTACTGAGTAGGGAAGGTGCTGCCGCGGCTGCTCATGATATCTCATACTAAAAAACTCACTTTTATACAGCGATTTTTGGGGGGTGTCACAGCTTGTCTCAGTGACTGCTTCTCTTATGTTCTAATTCTGATTTTGTGGCTTATTGGGACTGAAGTCCAGTGTGCGTCCAATGCAGATGCATATACATTTTAATGCTATCTGCTCAGTTCTTCAGCACATTGAATATCCAAGGGTATCTAAGCCTGTTCCTGTTGTATCATTTAAAGAAACACGTTTTTAGAAGACAATTAACCACTTAATTTTTGGTTGCTCATTTCTTTTGCGCAATTAAGTCCAGGGGTTAATTAAAAAGCGTTTTTTCTGCTGTTGTGGTGTCACAAAAGAAATTTATTTTCACCGACAAAGAAGAGATTTTGCCTGTAGCATAATTCATAACCCTTAGTTGGCATGGCCAGGGAGCGGGTCAGCGGCCCTCACTTGTCCACAACCCGCCTCTGTCCCATCCGGTTTCCTCAGCCAAAGATCTACTATATGGTCTGGGCTCAGCGCCACTATACAGCAATGATGAACAATTTGAGGAGGGCAGTCAGCAGTTACTTGGCAGTGAAGAAATGGGGCCAATATCCCCTGCTTCTTGCAGTAGGCGGCAAAGTATAGATGTGGAGAGTGGCATGGGAGGTCATGTTGTGAGGGGTCAGCCTCTGCATACCAAGACCGGTGATGAGGACAGCAGTCACGATGAAACACAAATCGATGATGATGTAACCGACTGCACTTGGGAGCCGGGTGAAGCAAGGGCTTCATCATCGTCAGGAGAAGAGGGCGTCAGCTTGCGCATCAGGCAGCATCGCAGCCAGCAAGTGGGTTGTGTGGCGTGAGTCAGCAGGGTAGCAGCAGTGTGAGGTTGGGAGCCAAGCGGCCAAGGGTTAGAAAACCCGCTTCGCAGGTCCAAGAAAGTAGAGGCACAAGGGCTCAGCGAGGCAGCAGCGTAGTAGTCACTCAGTGCTCAGCGTGGCGTAAAATCAGCTACTCGCGGTGTGGCAGTTCTTTGCTAAGACACCGGAAAGGAGCCGAAAAGGGTAATTAGAATCTTTGGGCAGAAATTTGAAGCGTGGCCAGGGAGCCAACGTTGACCACGGCCCTGCTTCAACTCATGCAGCGTCACCATCCAGGGGCCCTTTGGGAGAAACGTGGCTCAGATGTGGTGGTCCATCCTGCCGCCGAGAAAAAAGCAGCAGCACAGCGCCCAGTGGCATGCATGCCATTGCAGCCATTCAAGGCTTCCACCAACTCTGCAGAAGGAGCTTTTCTCTTTCCCATCATCTCCCGGTCCAGATGCTCCTCCCCTCGAACTCATTGCCCCAGCGTCTCGCGTTGAAAAGAGACATTTCTTCCCGGGGAAAGGCCCGTGCTCCTGTCCAAGTTGTTGGTACTGCAGTCCCTCCCTTTCCAAATGGTGGAAACTCTGCACCTTTTTCAGAAGAACTAATGGCTTGTGCCGACCGAGATGGAAAGTTCCAAGCCGTAATTTCTTTTCCAAAAAAGCATACCAGCACTTATAAGTAAAGTAAACAAAGGTGGGGCCCGTCCTTGAGCTTATCGGTTTGTTCCAAGGTACACGGCAGCGCGGACGTCTGGAGCTGTAACACGGTCAGGGCCAGTACATGTCCTTTAACGCCCACTGGGTGAATGTGCTTCCGGCCAGGCACACCAACAACTTGGACAGGTGAAGCCGATTTTTCCTCCCCGTTGTAAAACTGCGGTCCCTGTCGCCAATGTCCGCTCCTCCTCCTCCCCCACCACCACCACCACCATCTCAGCCTCCACAATTTCTGCCCATCATACCACATGTGTAGGGCAAGCGGGGTCATGCAGTTCTACACCTGACTTGCCTCGGCGAACGGGAAATCACAAAGGGGAGGAACTGCTCCGCGTCATGCAGCAAGAAATCGAGTGTGGCTTTCTCCGTGCCAACTGCAAATCGGAACCTGGTGACAGGACAAAGGGAGGTAAACATGGGGTCCGCGCTGCCACCGAGGAGGATGGTCCATGCGCCCTGCATGGCCACGTGTTCAATCTGGTTGTGAAAAGGTTTTCCCGAAGTCTTCCACCGATCTTCAAAGATTCTGAAAATGGCCAGGAAACTGTGCATGCACTTCATCCATTCCTACAAAGCCAGGAACACCCTCCACGATTGAGCGGCAGAATGGCCTCCCCCAACACACTCTGATAATGCATGTTTTCCACCCTTTTGAATTCCAGCCTGCACATGTTGGGACCGACTGTATGAACAGAGAAAGGCCATTAACGATTTTTTGATGATCCAGGCGACGGGAGTACTCCCCTGTTAACTTTGATGTCAGCCAGTGGCAGCCTTTGGCTAAAACCCTGCCGTTGCTGAGGCCATTCGAGGGGGCAACGTTATTTGTCAGTCGCCAGGACTACGGGATGAATAACGCATTCCACTGCCTCAGGTCCTGGCACTGTTGCTGAAAAATCTGTCGGGGCAGGGGACTGGAGACGTGGCGACTACATCCGTGGCCACATGAGTCCCGTGTGGGACTGAAATGGAGGAGGGGAGGACTTTGGGGGCAGAAGCGTTGTCTGGTGAAATGAGTTATTTTCTACCCAGGTGACAAGAGAGGAGGAGCAGGAGCAGCTGGAGAGGTAAGTGGAGATGAGAAGATGAGGCAGATGACCCGCAGCACCGGCAGTATACAGTGGAAATGGAGGCAGGAGCCCTCGGAGTCACTTGTTAGATGGCCCGAGCATGCTGATTTGCCTGCTATTGACAGCCGAATAGTCACCATCCGGCAAGAGGATGACTTCTGGCTCTCCACCTATTGGACCCTCGCTAGGTCCAAAATGGGAGCCTTTTCCCAGCTGCTGAGAGGAGGACAAATTCAAATACTATAGGGAAATCCTCTTGGTCATTGGCCGCTGCCTATGTGCCATCGCCCCCTCTGACAGGCGAGGGGGGGGTTCTTCAGCCTCACACTACTGCCGCGCGTTGGCGGAAGGGGGGGGGGGGTGGAGCAGTACCGCACCATCCACACCTAAGTCTGGATCACTGATGAGCAGCTTCCTTCACCCGCCTAGTGGGGGAGGGCACCCCCAGCACAGCTCACAGCAGCAGACCGGGAGCGACCCTAAACCCAACATGGGGGCCACTTGAACAGCCTCGCCACCCCATTGAAGATCCGCTGGACACTGGCACCAAACGGATGGGTGGCCGCAACTTGCCGATTGCATTGGAGAAGCTTTCCTTCCCGGCCATAGGTCATCAGAGCAGGTATGGCGGGGCCATCGTTACTCCAAGGAGAACCCGCTTGTCCCCGGGAAAGTTAACGATGACCTTTTTCAAGATGAATCAGGGGGGATCGCCAGGGTTTCCACACACCAATCCTTAGGGTCGACTACATCAGCCTGACCCTCACCCCAAACCCTTGAGAAAAGATCGGGTTTAAAAACCGCCTCAGCCACTTTCAAAGCCGCCACCCCGATGCCACACTCGCTGCCCGGTTTGTCCATCTCCCCAACCCCACCATCCTTTTATATTTTTACTGTATTTTGCCACCCCCCTCCACACTGGTCATTGTGCCCCACTCTGTTTCCTACTCCCGTTTTTTTTGCCACCTCCAAATGTCATAGTGCCACTTTACCTCATGCTGGTGGTTTCGCCGTAACCCACACTCTGTCACTGAGTTGCCACCTGACCCTCATTGTTTTTTTTTTCCATGACATTACAGGCTACATTTTCGCTTCATTTTTTTTGGGCAGTTTTGCCCTCTTAAGTGCCCAGGGAATTTTAAAAGTGAAGCGATTCTAAGAGCAGCGGCAAGTCATATGCGTGTCATACTAAAACTCAACATTGTATGAAGACCAAACCAAGCTCCCTCTGCATATTTAAGCATGGCACAATGTTCTACAGCACCCTGCAGGCTGGAAATAGCTGTTTTTTAAACGCAATTCCACCCCAAAAGCAATTCGGACCGAAACAAATTTTGTCGGAAAATTCGGCGAAGTCACCAAATCGAATTTTTGAGAAATTCGCCCATCTCTAAAAGATGCTAAAACATAACTTTTAATAGACCAATAAAAATAACAACTATCCCTATCACATCCTAATCTACTAATCTGCCTATATAAATAGCTAACCCTCCTTGAAAAGGGCGACCCTACAAGTACTCCTGGCAACACGCCCTATAGATCCCTTTTGTGTTGCAAAAAATAAATAAATTTATGAATAATATCTAAAAGAGAAAACATTCTAATAAGAATATTGCTAAACTCCGGTAATACTCCGACGCTTTTCTACCACAAATAGATGAACTTATCAAGGAGTTTCACACAAGCACAAGTAGATAGTATCAAAAATCCAATAGAAATAAGAAACAGTATACAATAGACTTATAATTACACAATATTACCCAATACGCGTTATAGTAAGTGTCGTATCCACCCTCTGGGGCAAATTATGAGCCTCCAGTATGTACTCACAGTATCTGCATGGAGTTAGCTTCCAAAAGGGGACTAGTTATATACCCCTTTAGATATACTCACTGTCTTAGCAAGAAAACTTAATTAAATAATCAGAGATGAACCAGCAAAGATATTTTAGGACCAGATGACATGATTACAGGAAGCCCCAAAAGTGTCCTAGAGTATGAGTCTGATGTGAACCACAACATAGGCATGTGAACCATACCCTAGGACAAAATAAAAATATATAATATCCCAAAAATATAAAAATATCTCCTATAAAATGTATTTCAAATTAATAGAGTCTAAAACTAATTTTATATTAAATAACCCACTAATATTGTTTTTCAGATTTTACAATTTTACATTTTTACTACATAAAATTTGAAATTTATTTTTTCTGCTCTCACCCAGTATTCTACATACCGCAAGAGTCAGCACAGCACAGGTCTTGCTGGGACCTGTGGTCCACCATGCAAGATCAGTACCATAGCTTCTATTCACTGACATGCTATTCTAATGACTTTTCTTTTACATCCATCCTATCTGTAGCCTTTGTACATATTAGGCGAATTACTAATGCACCTCATACCGATTCGTAATGCACCTAACACATAGGCGAGGCGCGTCGAACTTTAGACTCCATTTATAATCTCACAAAAACCACTTTCATACATTCAGGCGCATTATACACTGAAAACTAGACTTGACAATTCACTTCAAAGCACCTTCCTTCATACATGTCTCCCGAAATGTATAAACCCCCTATTTTCGAAAAAAAAAAAATAGATATTTAAAAAATGATTCCATCCTACAGTAGACATATGGTAGATGCTAGTGATAAACTATTTTGATCGGAATAACTATCTGTCTTACACACAGACATTTTTGAACTTTGAAAATGGATAATTTACCTAAATGTTCATGATATTTTGATATTTTTCAGAAATAAACAAGGATTACATGTATGAAAATTCCTAAATTAAAGCACAATTTGTCACAAGAAAAAAATTCTCTGAATCACATGGATAGATACCGAGGCAACTGAAGCAACATCCCAAGACATCAACCAGGAAGTTAAAGCTTAGGCGGAAACGGATAAATGGACAATGACCCAAAGCATGCTGCCAAACTGATTACAAAGTGGCTTAAGGATAACCAATTCAATGTTTTGGAGTGGCCATAACAAAGCCCTGATCTCAATCCTATTGAAAATTTATGGGCAAAGCTGAAAAGACAGGTGTGAGCAAGGCGACCTACAAACATGGCTCAGTTACAGCAGTTATGTCAGGAGGAATTGGCCAATCCTACCAACTATTGTGAGAAACTTGTGGAATTATATCCAAAATGTTTGACCCAAGTCATCCAGTTTAAGTGCAATGCCTTCAAATACTAATGAAATGTATGTAAACTTTTGACTTTGCAGAAAATAATGAAAATGCCTTAAAAATGCTGGTCTTTCAGACAGTTATATGTAAGAATTTGCTTTATCTGTTTTACTTTTGCTTAAAATTCTTTAATCTCCATTTTGTGTTATTGGTAGTTATGGTTTTAACATGCAGTGGTCGTCTTAGAACCAATTTAATATTCTATGTTGAGGGACCACTGTATGAATGTTTTGGATAAAATTATGACTTCCCGCAAATGGATGTATGCATACGTCCTGGCGGTCGCGCGGGCTTGCGGGCGAGCCGCGCGCAATCGCAACATGGGACCAGGGGTAAATTACCGCTGGCCGCATGCCGTATCACCTGCGGCCGGAGTGAGCTCCGGCCGCGGGTGATTACCGCTTCATTACCGCAGCCTGTCATGGCTGCGATAATTAAGCCGCAGGCAGGAGGAGTGAGCTCCTTCTGCCTGCTCCCGGCGGCTGCCAGACTATAGTGCGGCACCGATCTCCTGTCTGATGGTCTCGGGAAGTGAACAGCACTTCCCGGGGTCATCTGTGATGTCACCATGCCCACAATGCATTGCGGGCATGGTGACAGGTAGTTGAAAATCACCAGTACACAGTACTAGTACTGTGCACTGGCCTGCCTTCTAACAGCAATCTGATGATTGTTGTTAGAAGAAAAAGTGAAAAAAGTAAAAATAAAAAAAAAGTTAAACACAAACACAAAAAATAAAATAAAAACACGTACACCGCCCTTTTCCCCTTTACAAACGGCAATCGCCCCAAAAAAGATCAAAATAAATAAAGTACACATATTTGGTATCCCGCGTGCGTAACGAGCCACCCTATAAATCTGTCATGTTAATTAACCCGTACGGTGAACACCGTGAAAAACAAAAACAAAAAACAGTCACAGAATTGCGATTTTTGTACATCCTGCAGCACATAAAATGGAATAAAAAGCGATCAAAAAACTCTTATAAACGCCAAAGTTGTACCAATTAAAACTTCAGTTCATCCCGCAAAAAAAAAAGTCCTTACACGTCTCGGAAAAATAAAAAAGTTATGGCTCTCAGATTATGGCGATGCAAAAACGTGTTTTCCTTTTTGAATAAAAAGTGTTTTTATTGTGTAAAAGCAGTAAAACATAAAAAAATATACAAATTGGGTATCACTGTAATCGTATCGACTACCAGGAATGCTGTATTTAGTTCAAACTGCCTCACAAAAACCTTAATAAAAAGTGATCAAAGCGGCATATGCCCCCCCCATAATGGTACTAATAAAAACATCAACTCTTCCACAAAAAACAAGCCCATAATCAGCTCCGTAAAAACAGGAAAACAAGAAAACGTTTATGGCAATCAGACCCGGAAAAAACATAAAAAACGCCAATTTTTTATAGACCTATTTCTATTGTGTAAAAGTAATAAAACATAAAAAACTATATAAAATCTAAATCATTGCAATTGTACCAACCCGCGTAGTAAAATTATCCTGTCATTTACACTGCAAAGGCGAACGCTGTAAAAATTGAAGCCCAAAAAACAATGGGGAATTGCGTTTTCCCCCTCATTTTCATAGCCCAATGCAAAAAAACAACAACTTTGGAACACCTGTGCACCCAAAATGTACAATACACCCCTAGATGAGATCTATGAGGGATGCTGAATCCAAAATGGGGTGACTTCTGGAAGGTTTCACCTGTTCTGATACTTTGGGGGCTTTGTAAATGCGACATGGCCCCACCAAAATCTGCGTTCCAAAAGCCAAATACCTCCCCTCCCTTTACCCCTGCCTGCGCCCAAACAGCAGTTTACACCCACATGTAGGGTATTGCCGAACTTGGAAGAAATTGCGTAACAAGTTTTTGGGTGCTTTTTTACCAGGATGACTTGTAAACATTTTCAGCTAAAATTGCAGATTATTGGAAAAAAAAAAAATTCTTTCATTTTCGCAGCCTAACGCTAAAAAATTTTGTGACACACCTGTGGGGTCGATATGCTCACTACACCCCTGTATATATTCCTTAAGGGTTGTAGTTTCAATATGGGGGATTTTTAGGGGAGTTTATTAAGTTTTAGCACCTTAGGGTGCAAACCTGAAATGGCCCCTAAATAAAATTGTAATGAAAATGAGACCCCCAGAGTCCAGTAGGTGCTCCTCCTATTCTGGCTTGTGGTTGAGCCAAATAATGCACTAGGGCCACATATGGGATATGTCTGAAAACGGTAGAATCTGGGGAATCAATATTAAGTTGCATATCCCTGATCACATTTACCGTATTCTTGTGAATAATGTATAAAAATTTTAAATCTGCAAAAAAAGTGAAATTTTGAAATTTCACTTCCACTTTGCTTTAATTCCTGTGAAACACCTAATGGGTTAATAAAATTCCTAAATGCGGTTTTGAATACTTTAAGGGGTGTATTTCTAGATGAGGTCATTTATGGGGGTACTAACATACAGGTCAATCAAAGTCCTGTTAGAACGGACTGGTCCCTAAAAAAAGTATATTGCAAATTTTGTTTAAAATTTGTAAATTACTAAAAAAATTTCTAAGCCCCCTAATGTCGAAAAAAAAAAAAAAAACATTTAAAAAAAATTATGCCAAACTACAGCAGACATATGTAGATGCTAGTTATAAAATATTTTTTAGTGGAATAACTATCTGTCTTACATGCAGAAATTTTGAAGTTTTAAAAATTTGGGAAATTTTTCTAATTTTTTTACATTCTTTGATATTTTTCACAAATAAACGACATTTTTTGGACCAAAATTTCTTACTATCTTAAAGCACAATGTGTCACGAGAAAACAATCTCTGAATCACATGGATAGGTTAAAGTGTCAAAAAGTTATTCTCACATAAAGTGACACATGACAGATATAAAAAATGGGGCTCTGTCAGAGAGGCCAAAACTGGCTCCGGCGGTAAGGGGTTAAATAAATATAACATAGCTGTTATTATAGTAGGCAGATAACATAAAATACAAAGCAGAAAAGATATGTTAATCTGAAAAACTATAGTATACCATTTGTGTTAAAAATATGATCATGTTGCATTCCTGTAGTTTATGTTCTGATAATATAATATATAATATTAAAGATAGCGAGGGTGCATTTTTGTACATTTTGCAATTCTATAGTTGGAAGAGAACGTTTCCACAAATACAGATAATGGTTTTATAGCTATTGTCCCATAGTCTTGACAACTTGTCACTTTTAACAGGACTGATGAACAACAGGCAGCTGCAAGGCTGGTGAGAAGGAGGAATACGGAGGTGGTGGGGGAGTTATTAGAAGACAAGTTGTAAAAAAAGAATATAAAAGCTAGAAGGTCAACGGAGACATCAGCTTTTTTTCTGTATATAATCTAGTAGAACTGTACTCGCTAAACTGTGACTATTTTGGCATTTTATCACAATGTATAAAAAAAATTATTTAGGCTTAAACAGTATCATTAGTGTATAAAACTGTGTATACAAGTACATTAAAAATATACATGTTTAAAACATGTTTTCTGCAGAACTCAGTTTGCTAGACAGGGTGTGGACAGTAAATAAGCAAATGAATAAGTCAACCACAAGATTATGTTATTTTCAGAAAATATTATAATAATCCATGAATTATTGTTGCAACAGTGTGAACAGTTGCAAGGTGCACTATCTTCAGCAAATAATTTGACTTACTCTTCACTCTCTTTTGTAGAATTTGTGCTGTCACTGACATCTAATATCTCCCAGTAGAATTAGATTTTTTTTTCTCATACAACAAATAGTCTAAATGTGGGCATACAGAGTCACATACATATTAGGCAGGTAAAAGCTGTTAGTTATAGCCAAAACCTGAAACTGGCAACAAGGGTCAGAAATAACTCCTGGACCTGATCCTGGACTTATAACCACTCAGTCACTGCATTAAACAGGACCTCAGCATCTAGTTGGTTGAAAAATGGTGCATATATAGCATATATATTGCCATAATACTGAGAAAAATTCTGACTGTAAAATGCAGGTGTGTCTTATGGTCTAGTGCATTTTATAGTCCAATAAATAAAGTACATTATGTATCATTTTAGACCAGGTTCAGTACAAGAAAGATAAGGAAATTAATTTTAAAAGATAACCAAGTTTAATGTCACGATACAGCCTATTTTACATAAAAAACTACTTTGATTTTGCATATAAGCCATGAGAAAGTCATGGGTTGTGAGCTGGCTTGGTGGGTAAATAAATTGCACAACAGTCTATCTACAAACATATCGCTCGTTGTTGACGTGTGAAAGGGGTGATTTACAGAGTTACAAAAAGGGATGACTATTAGTTTTCAGCCAAGGTTGGCAGTATTTCTGAAATTTGCGGTTTAACTTTCACATGCTAATGTGGTGAAAGTGTATCATGAATGAACAAAGGCAACCCTTGCATTAATGATGGGAAAGCATAGCACTATGTGCCCTTAGTGAGAGGTGACGCTGGGTTTCGGGGTCATTGGGGGGTGATGACATGATTAGGGAACAGCTCACCACCAAAATGAACTACCCCATAAGCGGCTGTGTAGCAAATGGATGGCCCTTCAACATATTATGTCACAGCAAAATCAGGATCATACGGGCCTCCAGATTGGGGCAAACGGCTTTTCCTTGAGTTTAAATTTTCTACTTCTTGCCTAACGTTGGCATGTCAGGCTAGAATCACTGGAGAAAAGCACCCTGAAACCCCTTTCAGAGAACCAAGTGGGGGTTTAGTGTTGTGGTCTAAAGAATGATTTTGTGGCATTCTCTGGCCCCACGTATCCATGTGAAACACATTCTTAACTGGTCTGGGTATATATCCATCCTTGCAGATCGCATACACACATACATGCCGATTGTTTTCCCTAGGATGGATGGGATATTCCAGAAAGATAATGCAACATGTGACATGCCTAAAAATGTCTGACAATGGTTGGAAGAGCATGACCAAAACTTTTAAGTACTACTTTGGCTCCCTAACTCCTCAGACGTGAACCCAATTGAGCATATGTGAGACCACCTCAATCTTCTTTTTCACTATATGGATCCTCTCCATGTACCTTCCAGCAGATGAGGCATGGACTGCAGTCCATATGGCTCCAGATACCTACCAGGACTGAGTCACTCTCAACCCATCTAGCTGCTGTCTGTGCTGCACACAGGGGTGACTCTGGATATTAGCTGGTGGTCAAAATAATGTTACTCAATTGTGTATCTACATAAAGGATATTTCTCACCACAATATAAGCTTTGAACATGTAGGGAAAGGTAAATTAAATCTGTTACCAAATACAACACTGTGCGTTTTTTCTTTGTTTAGGAGATAAAGACGCTTTTATCTACTGCTAGTGTACATACGTTTCTCTAGGTTACTGACCACCTCTCTTCCTTCTCTTTATATATCATTGCCCCAAGCTACCTCAGACCGTGGTGAGTCACTCCCAGCTGAGTCTTAACTTTAACACAGCCGCATGTTTACTGAAGTTTATGACAAGATTTAACCCTTTAGAGCCCTGTAGCCTTGTCCATTGCTGTTTATAAAACTCCTGCAGTCACTTCACTGTAACATGCTCAGCTGGGAAAGGCAGTGCTGATATGCGAATTACTATGGAACCACCCAAAGCCTGAACAGGAACTGTGAGTCTGAAGCTGCTTTTGGCTCTATGAAACAACATGGTGAGACAAACACTTTAATTGTATTTATTAGTAGTGTATCTGAAAAGTGAGAACTGGAAGGGGAAACCGGAAGTAGAGGCAATAAAAGACACACATGAAGCACATATGATGAATAAAACTAATTAAATACACCAGATGGCATAGTATGAAAACTTAACTTTGCTACAAATTACACTAAAGACACATGTCTGGCTACTGATCTTCACCAAGTTATAGACCAGTATAGTAAGTCAGTACAATATGAGAGCTACAACACTTTTTCTATCTTAAGTAATTGTTTTTTTTGTACATGGAAAAGTGGTGTGGTAGTTCTGTGTGAACACAATTATCCCTATGCACTCATATCATAGAATGTTGATTAATAGCCCCAACTGATGCTTAAAAATACATATGTGGCTGTCTGTATGAGGATATCTGACATGACTGTTAATTAGCAGTTTTCAATATAATATGATTTTGGGGTATTTCACTTGGATACAGTTGCAGTCTTACAGATGTTACTGAAGAAAAAAAACATGTAATATTCAGCAGTGTAATTAACATGTTTGCCCGACAGCTTGTGGTAATAACAGACATAAAGCATGTATCAGCAAGTGAATGATGTCAGGTGTCACAAGTCTGAGCTGAAGGAATGCAGTCCTGAAAAGGGTCATTATAATCATGTTTCGGCATGAACAGAAGAACCTAACACGATAATAAGTATAGCACATGCTAAACATGTAGCCCCAGCTAAATCAAAATCAATGTCCAGAACGAATGCCTAGATGCAGTGTGAATAACCATCCAGCAGTGTAAATTGCTTTTTTTGTGCTGGTTCCATGGGGAACATTTGTAAAATAAGTCCATTTGAATTTGGTACTACTGTCACAGGACATGCATCAAAGTAGTGCATGTGAGAATTTGGGGTAAAATCTTCAAACATGCAGTGCCTAATGGAGACTAAAAGGAGGCTGTTTGGCTCTGTACTTTATTATTATTTTATTATTATTATTTATTTTTGAGCGCCCTTGGTTTCGTATATAACATAGGTCAAACAAGTACAAAGGTGACAAGTTAATAACTAACAACTGGTACAGAAGGAGAGAGGTCCCTGCCCGTGAGGGCTTACACTAAAAGGAAGGTGGGAAGAGACAGAAGGTGAGGGCAGACATGGTTTTTGGAGAGTGTAGGGGACAACAAGGTTATTGTTGGTTATAGCAATCCTGAAAGATGGGTTTTCAGGTTGCTTTTGAGGCTGGTAGAGGTGGGGGGAGTCGGGGGTGTTGGGCAGTGAGTTCAGGAGTAGGGGGGAAGAAAACGGGAGAAGTCTTGTAGACGGTTGTGTGAGGAGTTGACACGGGAAGAGCAGAGGAGAAGGTCCTGTGAGGAGCAGAGATTGTGTGAGGGGATATATCTGGAGATTAAGGCAGATATGTATGGAGGGGAATGGTTATGGAGAGCCTTGTAGGTCAAGGTTACTAACTTGAACTGGATTCGCTGGGCAATGGGAAGCCAGTAAAGGGGTTGGCAGAGGGGAGAGGCTGAGGAGTATTGAGGAGAGAGGTGAATCAGACGGGCTGCAGAGTTAAGGATGGATTGGAGGGGAGCGAGGGTGCTAGATGGGAGGCCACAGAGAAGGATGTTGCAATAGTCTTGTCGTGAGATGACGAGGGCATGGACCAGCATTTTTGTGCTTTCAAAGTTAAGGAATGAGCGGATACGGGAGATATTTTTTAGGTGGAGGCGGCAGGCAGAGGTGAGGGTTTGGATATGTGGTTTGAAGGACAGACTGGAGTCAAAGGTTATCCCAAGGCAGCGAACTTGTGGAGCTGGTGAGAGAGTGTAGCCATTGACTGTGATAGAGAGATCAGGTGGAGGGACAGAGTGGGACGGTGGGAAGATGATGAATTCAGATTTCTCCACGTTTAGCTTTAGGAGACGTGAAGAGAAGCAGGGGGATATGGACGAAAGACAGTCAGGGATCCGGGAGAGTAGAGAGGTAATATCTGGGCCGGAGATGTAGAGTTGGGTATCACCCAGCAATACAGGGGGTTTATGAAAGCCATGCAATGCATTTAGTTGACCCAGACCAAGAATGTAGATAGAAAAGAGTAGTGGGCCCAGGACAGACCCCTGGGGGACACTGACAGAGAGTGGGCAAAAGGAGGAGGTGGTGCGTGAGTGAGAGACACTGAATGTCCGATCAGTGAGGTACGAGGATATCCTGGAAAGGGCCAAGTCCGTGATGCCAAGGGAGGAGAGTATTTGTATGAGGAGTGAGTGGTCGACAGTGTCAAAGGCAGAGGACAGGTCTAGGAGGAGAAGCACAGAGTAGTGGCGGGGGGCTTGGGCAGGTTTGCTAGGTCATTGGTGACTTTAGTTAGGGCGGTTTCTGTAGAGTGGTGGGTTCGGAAGCCAGATTGCAGTGGGTCAAGGAGAGAGTTGTTGGATAGATGAGGGGAACTTTGAAGATAAACATGCTGTTCGAGGAGTTAGGAGGCGAATGGAAGCAGTGAGATGGGGCAAAAGTTGGACAGACAGGAGGGGTC
Organism: Phyllomedusa bahiana; assembly: GCA_025379985.1. NCBI lineage: Eukaryota > Metazoa > Chordata > Amphibia > Anura > Hylidae > Phyllomedusa > Phyllomedusa bahiana. The sequence continues at coordinate 21,507 of JAODAL010050519.1, forward strand.
ACGAGATGGTTTCTTAAGGATGGTGTGAGGGCCGCATGTTTATAGGAGGAAGGAAAGATGCCAGAGGTTAATGATAGGTTGAAGAGATGGGCGAGGGCTGGGATGATAACAGACTGAGGTCAGGGATGAGGTGAGATGGCAGTGGGTCAAGATTACAGGTAGTGAGGGGTTGGATTTGGACAGTAGAGTGGGGGAGTTTGTCATGAGTGACAGTAGAGAAGGAAGTTAGGGGGGAATTTGTGATGAGCAGATGTAGAGATGGGATGCGGGGACACTGCGGGAAAAGAGATAGAAAGGAGGGGACTGCAGGGTGAAGCTTTGTCTGATGAATTGTTCTTATTTAGGAAGTGAGTGGCGAAGTTTATCTTTTTGAGAGTGAGATGGGGGAGGGGTGGTGGTGGATGGGGGAGATCGTTGAAGGTTTTGAATAGTTGGTTTTGGGGTTTGAGACAGGGAGGATATGAGGTGGTGAAGTAATCTGTTTGGTTGATGCGAGTGCAGATTTAAATGTTTTGCAGTGATTGTTTGTATAAGGTGGGAAATCAAGCAGTGGAGCGGGTTTTCTTCCAGTGGCGTTCGGGACTTCAAAGCTTGCCTCAGCTGTTTGGTGGAGTCTGTGTGCCAGGGGTTTTCTGTTGATTTTTGCGTATTCTTTTTTGTGTGAGAGGGCGACCACGTCAAGAGTGGAAATGATTGTGTTGTTGTAGAAAGTGGTGGGTGCATCTGGGTTAGCAAATGAGAAGATGGTAGAGAGGGGAGAAAGAGATTCAGAGAGAGTGCGAGGGTTAAGGTGTTGTAGGTTTTCTACGGGGGGGCAGTAGATTTGGGGCAGGAGGGGCAGGTGGGGTGGAAATGGTGGAGAAGGTGAGCAAGTTGTGGTCAGAGATGGGTAAAGGAGAGATTGAGGTGTTAGATAGAGGACAGAGGCAGGTAAAGATGAAGTCCAGTGTGTGTCCATCTTTATGAGTGGCTCCAGAGGTCCACTGGGTGAGGCCGAAGGAAAAGGAGAGTGACAGGAGTTTGTTAGTAGTGGAGGGGGATGTATCGATTGGGATGTTGAAATCTCCCATGATAATAGTGTACTAAGGATATACATGCTGTAAAGGCTGCCTGAGCTTTAGGGAGGAACTGTGATCTTTTCTGTCTTGTCTTTTTCACTAAAAACTTGTTTTGCCCATGAGATAACAGTTCTGGAACATTCTTCTTTAGCTCTGCATGCTGTATGGTTCCTCTGCTATTTCTCCCAGAAATTCATTACCAATCTGTGATATATGTTGGCAACTGGGGGTGTACCCCTGCACAATCTGACATTGTCCGTCAGTGTGCCAGGGACATAAGCCTTAGAAAGCTGAAATTGTGACACACCATCTGACTAATTCATCAATACATTTCTAAGAGGAGCAACAAAGGAACAGCACAACACAGAGTTGTAAGAGAAGAGGCTCCTGAATTGTGACACAGTTATTTATCAGTCCTTCTTAAAGGGTATCATATGAACCCTTATCTTTGAAAAGAACCAAAGTGATTACTACAACAATGTCTAATGTCAAACTACATGAAAACTACAGGCTTAATCACTGATATCAAGAGTAGTGATGTATTTATTGGTCACATTTAGGCCACTTTTCAAAGTACAGCAAATTTTCTAAGTATCAGGATAATTTTGAAAGCAAATTAAACCAGAATTGAACAAGGATTGCAAAAGGAACTGCTACCATACTTATGCTTTTCTCTTCAATAACAGCTTCACCACCTACCCCCACCACCACCTCTAAACCTCTCTACTAGGCAATGAGCTCCTCATCTCTCTATGTATTCTATGTACTTCTTCTCCCAGTAATCATCTTCTGCCCTTTGACACTATCCCCCAACCTCTTTGCTGCAAATCCTCTCACCCTTGGCCATCACAGACTTGGCCCTTTCCTGCATTTTCTCATACCTCACTGATCGGACATTCGGCATCTCTCACTCTCGCACCACCTCCTGCTCTCACCTTTTATCTGTTGGTGTCCCCTAGGGGTCAGTCCTGGGTCTCGTACTCTACTCTATCTTCACTCTTGGCCTGGATCAGCTCATAACATCACATGGTTTCCGTACCACCAGTACCACCAAACTGTACATCTCCAACCCAGATATTAACTTTTGCTCTCGGATCCCAGACTGTCTATAATCCATATTCTCCTTATTTTTCTCCCATCTCCTAAAACTGAGGGCCACATGTATAAAACTGTTTAGGTCTAAAACTCACTTTTTTGCCCATAGGTGCTATGGGCAAAAGAGTGAGTTTTAGACCTAAACAGTTTTATACATGTGGCCCTGATTTTGGAGAAAATTGAATTTATCATCTTTCCACTGTTTCACTCTATCCCCACCCACCTGACCTATCACTGTTAATGGCTCTACACTCTCACCGGTCCCACAAGTCTGTTGCCATGGGATAACCATTGACTCCTCCCTATCCTTCAAACCACTAATCTAATCCATTGCCTCTGCCTTCCACTTCCACATGAAAAATATTTCATGAATCCGTTCATTCCTTAACTTCAATACTACAAAAATGCTAGTCCATGCCCTTGCCATCTCCTGCCTTGACTACTACAGTTCAAATTACTAACCATGACCTACAAGACTCTTCATAACCTCTCCCATCAATAAATCTCTGCCTTAATCTCTAGATAACTCCCCTCATGCAATCTCTGCTCCTCACAGGACTTTCTTCTCTGCTCTGCCAGTGTCAGCTACTCACACAACTGTCTCCGAGACTTTTCCTGTGCATCCCCCATACTCTGGAACTCAATACCCAAACACATTAGGCTCTCCTCCACTATCTTCAAAAGCAACCAACTGGGGATCACCCAGGACACAGAAAAACGTTTAGACAGGTAGAAGTTGAATTTTTGTAACAATAGACACTAGCAAATATAGTACAGATATACAATTTTGACTGAGGGCTCTTTTAATTTATTTCCCCCATAGTCCGGGATTACACTGCAGCATAAAAGACTTCATTTCCAGTCTTAATAAACCCAGACTGCTATTTGTGTCCACAAGGACTGTTAAGGGAACCTTTGTGGTGGACCCTTATGATACCATTAAGGCGTCACAACGATCTAACCTAGAGACATCATTGTGTGTGCTCAATAAATCTGTAGTCAAATAAATACTTTGGGCCAGTTATTCAGCATGTGCTAATCTGTGACTTTTGTAATGTTTGGATATAAAATTAGCTACAGATACAGATTAGTTGCAGAGTTTCTGTTCTTATGCTAATTAGAAACAAATGCCATCATTTGTCAGTTGTCAACAGGGACAATGGAATTAGGAATTATCTGCAAGTCAAACATTTCTTCTCTTTTGGCTGCTGATTTGTGCAAGGCTTTTAGCTCTTTTATTCTGTGTCCAGCACATAGCAGAGAAGGACATTACCTCCTGCCCTCATACCACTTTGTACTCTTCAAGAAATATAAGCTTGCACAGAGAAACCATGTCTATGGTCTGCATTGCTAAGGAAATCTAAATTTATTGAAATAGCTATATTGTAATGAAAGTATCTCTTCATATGCACATTATTTAATAGTAGCAATAGCTTATATAGTGCTACAGTGTCAGTGAAATATTCTGGATATTTGTATGAAGACACTGTCACAATTCACATCCGTCACCAATTAAACTTTTTTTAAGTATTAACTATGTAATTATGGTTGGAAAAAGGGCATTTGTACATCAAATTTAAATCACGGATTCGGAGAAGTGAGGGGTAAAAGTAATTTTAAACTTTTTTCCGTTTTATTGATCCATGATATGGAGCCAATAAGATAAACCAATATGTCCAAAAAGGGAAAATATTTCACTCCCAAATCACAATCAGACTTGATTTTTAAAACACTACTTTAAGTATTAATATTATTTTGTTGTAAGAAACTTATCTAAACCTTTCAGGGAGCCCTCACCTGTACTGCTATTGCTACTTGTACTGAGGCAGCTTACGGTACAAAATAAAAGAACATAACAAAAACAAGACAGAAAACCTGAGTATCTGAGGAAAAACCCCACAAACATTTGGAGAACATACAAACAATCATCTGGGTGTTATTTAAGCAATGGCTTCTGATGGCTATATAATCATTATTTGCCAACTTCATATAAACGATTTGATGGCTCTTTTGCAGGCAAAATGATCCATAGCAAGGGATCAGCAAGTGAGAAATTAATATGAGGCATACTCTCCTGTCCCAAAATTTGGTAAATGATAAATTATGCCCAGCAAAAGCCATTATTTTAACAGTGGACTTTTTATCCAATCATTCTACTATTTAATATTCAAAATTACTTTTAGAGAGAGAGCTAGGACTTCAGTGCCACTTATTGGACATAGTTTTCCTAAAAGTATCATAAAAAGCCATGCAAGAGCCTTAAATTTATGACTAGACATTTTAAGCCAAGCCAATAACTCAATCCATAAAAGGTCTGCATATCTACAAAAACTATTTTAGGATGTTTGCCCCCTTGTGCAGAACAGGTTCTGACTGGCTGAGAGCCTTTAAATGTGCTTTCTACTTTAGGGAAGGTACCATAAAGGTGTATGGATACTTACAAGCCTTGAATACTTCACTTAAAATTTTAAATATTCAAAAAGATGTAAGGGAGAAAAACTAGAACTCTTGCACTACCTTTTGGGAAAGGGTTAGCATGCACATCTACCGTTAAAAGAGTCTCAAAACATGTTTAAAAGAGTTTTTAAGCCAAAGCCAGTTATTTAATCCATACAGAGGGGTTTCAAATTGTAGGCAGCTGCTTTGGGGTGTTTGTCCCTCTTAGTACAGAGCTGGGTTCTGTCTTGATCGGTGGGGGGTGCCCTTAGACACAGGCCTAAATTGATAACGTTTTTTTCTTAGGCCCGCAGAAAACCCCCATGAAGGAAGATGTAGACTTTCAAGCCTTAATGCTTTACTTTAAATATTCAAATGAGCGCTTAGGGAAAAAAGAGAGGACTATGGTGCCGCTTACTGGAAATAGCCTTCCTTTTATTCATTACTTACATATTTTTAAGGCGCTCTCTTAAGGAGAGATCTTCCCCTTTTTGAGCCACTCATTGCCTCCCACTCAGCCAAGCACTCTCTCTGCTTTGTACGGACGAGGGAAAAACAACCCCGAAACAGCTGTGTACAGATGGGTGATACTGGCTTGGCTAAATATCCCTTTGCTTTCCAAAAACCCAGTGGGGTCAAAAGCAAATTAAGGATTTGTTACATCCAATAGAGTGTGCTTGAGCTCTCAGCTCTTTTCCCATAATGCTTTGTGATATGCAAATGCTTCGTGGAGTGCAAAAGGCAATTCCGAATCTCCCCACACCTACACGGCGCTCTCCCTAAGGAGAGATCTTCCCTTTCTGAGCCACTCATTGTCTCCCATTCAGCCAAGCCAGCATCGCTCTGGTCTGTAGTGACGAGTGGCAAACACCCTGAAATGGCTGTCTACAGATGGGTGATGCTGGCTTGGATAAATATCCCTTTTGCTTTCTAAAGGCCCAGTGGGTCAAAAGCAAAGGGGGGCTTGAGCTTCTCAGCTCCCTTCCCATAAATGCCTTGTGATTGTACATCTTTGTAGTGACTCCCCTAAGAAGAAAATTTACCCCTGTAAAGATGTTATGAATAACAGCAGAAAAATATTTCACTTAGATTAATTATACATACTTATGTACATAGGTACAATGATAAGTCTAATTTTAGGGATTTTTTTGCGATATGCAAGACCGCAAATTATCTTCTCTATGTTCACCTCACTGATAGGCGAAAAACCATGCATGACAGTCAAAGGCCTCCATTACCCGTGCTAAACAAAA
>JAODAL010050520.1:0-27348 GCA_025379985.1 Phyllomedusa bahiana
TGGGTTTTTGAATAAATAGTGTCCATTTTACCCAAATCAATTGCCAAAATTTTGGGTTGAATTTGCCTTTGACCCAAATCTGAAGTTCAACCAAGGCAGAGGATGGGCAAACTTTTTTTTATGGAGGTTGTATTTCAGATCCACACACTTCTTAATTTTTGGGGGGTCAATGCTCTTCAGCTCCCGCAGTGGCTCCTCCATCTCATTTACTCTCTGCACTGACATTGATCGTCTCACGACTCACTTGTCTTCCTTGTACAGTAGAAGTAGATGCAACTATAAAGTTGTTCCATAATTAACATTTACATTCACTCTGATGCATTTTATAGATCCTACACAACGTTCCCTCTCTGGTCCCGAGGCGCCACCATAGCTCGTGAAATTAGAGGCATTGATCATATATCACATTAATCACATCAGCATAATATTGCAATATCCCTGATTTATTTATACGACACAATCCTATTTACCTGATCCCTGTAAAGGTGGGGGTTGGCTTTACGTTGAGCCGAATGAACATCAAAAAAACCATGAAAGTTGACGGCAAAGAGCCCTAAGGTAGCAAAGTAATGGAAATCCAGTAACTTTTGTAACGTGCCTCGATGGAGGGAGGTGCGGAGATTTTTTTTTCCTTCCATCATCTGATCAATCTTTCTGTTTTCCATCTGTCAAGTCTGTATTTGTTATCCAGCCTATTTGATTACCTACATCCAAATTCAATTTACAGTCAATCCTTCTCTATATTACATTCAATAGTTGGAGACGATGGCCTACATAACTTCTCGGCTGCTCTCATGACGAAAATAGAAGAAGAGGAGACCCTAAAGTCAAAACGAAGCCCCTCTGTTCCCAACCTTAAATTGAAGATATTGGACTCCACTATTAAATTCCAAAAAGTGGGTGTTTTAAGAGTCCAATATCTTCAATCTAAGGATGGGACCAGATGGGCTTCTTTTTGACTTTAGGGTCTCTTCTTCTTCTTCCAGGTTCGTCATAGGCGTAACCAGGCCCAGACTGGCCCACAGGGGAATAGGGGAAACCCCCAGTGGGCCCCTGAGCATGGGAGACCTGGAGTTGTCTTTTAACTGCATATATATCCATAGAATTAGAGAAAGAGAGGCAAAAAGCAAGAGGCAGCATATAGAAGGCATCTACAGTCATTTACAGTAGCTATAGGGTGGGCCCCTAAAATAAACTCCATTGGTGGGCCCATAAAATCTCAACCGGTGGGTCCCTAGAGTCAACTCTACCTGTGGGCCCTAGGCACCCCAGTCCGACACTGGGCGTAACTATAGCCATAGCAGTCATAGCGACTGCTGTAGGGCCAGAAAGTTGAGGGGCCCCACTCAGGTACAAGACCATTGTTTTTTTTTTTTTTTGTAGGGAACAAGTAGTTGGTGGCTTTCTGCTCTCCAGCTCTACTATGTGGGTTCTCTGGTATATAGCAATAATATTTTTTCCTTTAATAATTGCTACCAGTGCTGCTGTTTTGGTCTATTGTAATTAGGTGGTGGGGCCCCATCTCAATATCTGCAGATGAATATATGGTTGGCTCTAATCCCACAAAAACAACCACATATAGAGAATACTAGAATAAAATATAACTTTTAATAATATTCACTAAAATTAGATAAATACTACACTTATATTACCCTACACTAACCTTACTACAAAGGGACCCTAATCTAAAACCCCTACCTACCAACAAACAGGGGGACCGCGTCCCAATAAGTATGACCCCCACAGGAACCTAACCTATATACACAATAGCCCTACTTCACCCTACACTGTCTTTACAGGCAAAGAATAGGGCATAGATAAATGACCTGCTATAATACAATGAATATACCGATGTTATACCCTTAGATATATCCAATAGTAATTAGTTGTTATAAGATCACAAACAACCATGGTCTATGGTCTGTGTTATCTAAGGGATACATATGGTTGTTTGTGATCTTATAACAACTAATTACTATTGGATATATCTAAGGGTACAACATCGGTATATTCATTGTATTATAGCAGGTCATTTATCTATGCCCTATTATTTGCCTGTAAAGATAGTGTAGGGTTAAGTAGGGCTATTGTGTATCTAGGTTAGGTTCCTGTAGGGGACGTCCTTGTTGGGACGGGGTCCCCCTGTTTGCTGGTAGGTAGGGGTTTTAGATTAGGGTCCCTTTGTAGTTAGGTTAGTGTAGGGTAATATAGGTGTAGTATTTATCTAATTTTAGTGAATATTATTAAAAGTTATATTTAATTCTAGTATTCTCTATACTGTATGTGGTTGTTTTTGTAAGCGTTTCTTTTTGGAGATACAGATGGGATTTATCTTTGGGATACCCAGTCCCCAATCAGCTTGGGATTGTTGTTGTGTTTTCATGGCTCTAATCCCATTCACATTGCAAAGTCAGTTGGATATGACTTGAGGAATGCTACATCCAATAGGTGAGGCTATAGAGTCCTAGATCATTCCCCATAAGACTTTTAGAATATATTCAAATTTAAGTGGAGCGATTAATAGTGTATAAGTCTCCACACCTCTACATAGTGTCTCTCCCTAATGAAGAATGTTAAATTGGGTTGGAACTGTCAATGCCTCCATTAGGCTAGTGTTTCCCAACTCCAATCCTCAAGGCCCACCAACAGGTCATGTTTTTGGGATGCAGTAACAATAACTAAATCACCTGTGCAATGCTAAGGCAAGCCACAAAACATGACCTGTTGGTGGGCCTTGAGGACTGGAGTTGGGGACCCCTGCACTAAGGGTTTCAGGGTGATGAGCCCATAGACTACACTACATTGGAGCAATGGAAACTACAATTGATAATTCCTTAAGGAAACTTCAAGTCCCCAAACTCCTGAATACAAAATAAAATAGATAATCATGATTTATCTGTTCAGGTGGCAACGAACCTTTAAGCTTCATTCTCCCTTTGAAGGCCTCAGACCTGTCACTTAGGAGATAACGGCTTCTGAATGCATCTTTTTTACAAGGAGCCGGGAAAAAATAAATCTTGAAAAAAAATCTGCCTCTCCTGTGTGGGATTAACACGCCCCCACCAAAGTCTCTATTTATAAGCCCCCTATAAAAGACATTTTAAGATCTCCACGGGGAGGAAATCTATGAATGATTATCTTAATATTCCAGAACTTATCCTGAGTAACACGTTTCCTTTCTTAGATACATTGTATCAAAGACACCTGAACCTGTGAGAGTAAACCTATTAGTCCTCAGCCGGCGGTGGTCCGGGCGTCCTCTTCTCCTTGTGGTCGGTCTTCCCTGCTGCTCGGAGAGATACACAATTACATTTCAAAAGCAGTAGCTCCTGACGGTGATTTACTGATAGGGGCTCAGCTTTGCAGTTCAGGTCGCTATCAGTTTCCTAAAGACTTTTCAAGTCTTGGGTTTGGGGGGTATTGGTGGACCTACAATGGCCAATTCATATAGGTAAATGCTAGACGCATGCTGCCTAAAGGGGTTTTGCCACGATGTAATGTTGACGTGGGATCCTCCAAAATGGGTATTTAATCACTTTTCTAAATATATGTGATTGCAAAAAGTGAAGCCTCTGAGCGCTACAGCATTGCTCAGTCCCCCTTAGTTTCCTGAAAGTTTACATTAGACACGACCAGGACACTGACAGGAGCTGATCTGGCCGCGCTTGCCTGTTTGCACTTCTTATCTGATGACAGGGAACATGAAGGAGCTTGCAAGGGGCTGGGGAGAAAGTGCAGTGTATGAGGCTGTCTGCTGTATAGAGAATCCACTGGTTGTAATGTAATTATTTGAGTAAACATTGCAGACGCTCCCTGCTTCCTCGCTCTCTGCTCAACCCCCTCCCTCTAAACCCTGAAGCCGTTCATGACTCAGCATGCTTTGTTTATATTCTCCCCTGAGCAGATAATAAGTAAGGTACTCACTTCGAGGCACAACCCCTTTAATGAGAAGATCATGACAAACAGCCAAGAAACAAATCTGTGTCACCTCCATAGATGTCAGTGGAGTCTAGATAGTTCGGATCTTCACATCTAGACTTCCTGAATACGTATGGGTCTTTTACAGGGTGTAAAGGCTGCAGGAGAAGGAAGTAGGTGGTGAACGTGGGTGCAGGTCCTAGATGTAAGGCAGGTCACCACATCTGGGTAGCAGTGTTAGGGATTGCTGGGAGATGTAGTGCATCAGTGCTGGAATGAACAACAGAGACTCTCAGTTTGGGGTCTTGCAGGTTTTACTCAGCAAGTTTATAGCACGTTACACTAGACAATTTACTTGTGCACAGTATATAGTCTTCACAATACAATTGCTCGCCTCTCTCTTGTACTCTGCAGCCTTTCTCCTCCATCGGTGATGCCTAGGGGCTATGGCCTCTCCTTCGTTCGCTCTCCTTAGGCAATCTAGGCAGGACTCTGCCTCCCCTTTGCTGGACAGTTCCCGGTTCTGTCCTTCTTGAAGGGCTTGTCCCCACGGCAAAGGTTATTGGTTGGTTTTTCAGACGGTTTGTGGTTTTACCAACTGTCTGAAAACCGACATGCAACGCTCCCCCCATAGACTTTATTAGAAAATCCGTGCAGCAGTCTCCCCTGCTAGGATTTTCCACCAGCAAGTTTTTTTACACCGCCGGCGGTCCGAAAAACGTAGAACATGTTCATTCTTCCACCCCGGGTTCAGGCAGAACATGAACCTGTGGAAGTGAAGGGGGGTGGCCTGAATCCGAAAACCGCTGACAAAATCCGCCCCCTGGGTGACAAAAACAGACCAAATACCGTCTGGGATATCCGACTGGTATTTGGTCTTTGCCATATAAATGCACCCTTACTGTGTTCTCTCTATCTCTTCTTTCCAGTTTACCTGCTTCCGTTGCCTTCCTTCTTCGCTGTGAGCCTTCCTTGCCCGGATGTAAAGGGACAGCCTGCTCATGGTCCACAGCTGGCTGGAACAACTGGCAACTCACAACTGAACTCACTACACAATAGAAAGAAACTCCACTAAGCACACTTAGGATACAGCCACACGGCAGTGGTAAAATGCCAGTCGGACTCTGTTTAAAGAAACCGGATGGTATTTTATTTTAGTTTTTTGCATAGTTTTAGGGGATGGTTCTGATTGTGGATTCTGACGTCTCTCTTAACCATTGAACAGTACATCTTCCGCCTGAAAACCGGGCAGAAGAATGTGCATGTTCCAAGGTTTTTGGACATTTTTCGGATTTGAAATCTGACCGTCAGAAAATCTGAGCTGTGTAGACTACAACTCAGGTTTTCTGTTGAAGTCTATGTGGATGATTCAGAGTCAGTTTACAGCCCGTCAAAACTGAAAACCATCTAAAAAAACGACTACAAACCCTTGCCTTGTGGACGTACCGTTAACAGTGTGTGTTTGCAGTCACTCCCTTCTTCTCACACCTTTCCTTTCTTAAGGTGCCCCCTGCGCTAAATAAAATGCTGATTCATTTAATCTCTACTATACCCATTATATACACTATACACAATATAAACTTTTACCCTCACATACAGTATCTCAGAAAAGTTAGTACACCCCTATCACATTGTTGTAAATCTTGTATTATATCTTTTCATAGGACAACACTGAGGATCTGACACTGTGATACAATGTAAAGTAGTCAGTGCACGGCTTGTATCACAGGGGAAATTTGGTGTTCCCTCAAAATAACTCAACACAGACATCAACGTCTAACCTGCTGGAAACAAAAGTGAGTGCACCCCTAAGTGCCAACAGAAGTGAGTGCATCCCTAAGTGACCACAAAAGTGAGTGCACCCCTAAGTGCCAACAGAAGTGAGTGCATCCCTAAGTGACCACAAAAGTGAGTGCACCCCTAAGTGCCAACAGAAGTGAGTGCATCCCTAAGTGACCACAAAAGTGAGGACACCCCTAAGTGAAAACAAAAGTGATATACTGTATATTCTTGTACATATGGGGTGGTATGAGTGGTTAAATTATATATATATAGAGAGAGAGAAAGAGAGAAGTGTATAGTAAGATGACGCTGCTATTCCTTCATGTTTGAGACAGAAAGTAATAGGAGCCGTAACATGGCAGCTTGTTGGGCTTCCCTCTGCCATGGCAATCACTCCGCACCCTGCGCAGCACCGTTTCTGTAACATCTAAGGCCGTGTTCACACGGCTTATTCCCGACGGATGTGTGAACCGTATTGAGCGCACAAATCCGCCTGGAATAAGGGGCGGACGGGGGCGGGGCCGGAGCGCGGCGGGGGCGCCCGCGCCCCGGGCCCCCCATAACTTTCATTATCCCACGGCGCGTATTGCGCCTGGATAATGTGCATGTCACTTTCTCCCCCCGCGGCGGATTTGCCGAGCGGGGAGGGCGACGGAATCCCCTGTTCCTATGAAAAACTGTGGATTACCGTAATGACTCCGACGGATTGGCGCCGTACTGCAGCACAAATCCGGCGCGCAGTACGGCGCCAATCCGCGGCAAAATAAGCCGTGTGAACGAGGCCTAAAAGAGTTAATCAGCAAGGATCAGAGCTGGATCTAATCCCCAGTGTCAGCTGTAATTAACAGCCGGCTCCATACATTCTTAGGGACAATAGGACAGACCTATACGTCCATTGATGGGAAGGAGTTAAAGGGGTTGTATCACTACAGGGATTGCTGCTTTTTATGTTAAAGATCTTGCAAAAACAAGTCACTTTGCAATATACGTCAATTAACAGTGCCCTACCTATTCCTAGATCTCCCCTCTTGTATGGGCTGCATCAGCTCCTCAAGTCACTATAGCTATAGACCTGTTCCATCTCTCACGATAGGCTGCCAGCACTGGTTGCTATAGCTACAGACCTGTTTGATCTATCCTGATAGGCTGCCAGCATTGGTTGCTATAGCTACAGACCTGTTTGATCCATCCTGATAGGCTGCCAGCACTGGTTGCTATAGCTACAGACCTGTTCAATCTCTCCTGACAGGCTGCCAGCACTGGTCGCTATAGCTACAGACCTGCAGCCTAGTAGAATCCAGTAAACATGACCCTGAATTCAAAATGAAACCAAGAAAACAGGACAGGTGAGATGAATCAATGTAGTGAGACAACCCCTTTAACAGTCGTCTCCATACATTCTTATGGACAATAGGACATACCCATACGTCCATTGTTGGGAAGAGGTTAAAGGGGTTGTCTCACTACATTGATTCATCTCACCTAAGTCCTGTTTTCTTGGTTTCATTTTGAATTCAGGGTCGTGTTTACTGGCTTCTACTAGGCTGCAGTAGAAGTCAGGTCTGTAGCTATAGCAACCAGTGCTGGCAGCTTATCATGAGAGATAGAACAGGTCTGTAGCTATAGCGACCTGAAGAGCTGATGCAGCCCATACAAGAGGGGATATCTCAGAATAGGTAGGACACTGTTCATGGACACATATTGCAAAGTGACTTGTTTTTGCAAGATCTTTAACATAAAAAGCAGCAATCTCTGAAGTGAGACAACCTCTTTAATGCTGTGTGATCTCGCTGTCCATGTTAGACAGTCTTCTCTTTCCCGTGCCTCTTGGTTGGCATCTTTAGCCCGATATCTTTTGATCTTTCTATTCCTTTACAATGTGACTTGTTTTTTCAAGCAGCAATCCTTATAGTGAGACAACCCCTTTAAGAGTTTCCTATCCGCAGTGCTGAGAGCGCCCTCTGGAGGTCATTCTGCCGTTTCCTAGTCCTGTCTGTCATATCTTTCCTCACCTAGACTCTTCCAGAGAGAGAGAAAAAGGTCTAAAACCCAGCAAGTTTATTAGCGTCATTACTGTCACGCGTCACTTTAATTTGTCTGAAAGGATCATTGCAGTATTTATGAAGTGAGGAGAATTTCAGCTGAGGCTCCGCAGCCGCATTAGTATTCTGCTCTGCGCAGAGCATTATGCCGGGAATTGATTTTGTTACCTCTGTATGAACATTTCACACTTACAGTGGAATAGTAAGTCTACTTTGCGGTGACATATGCCCTATCATCAGCATTTAAATCCCAAACTTTGCATACAAACTCAGAAAACCTGCTTTATTTTCGCCCCGCACAAGTCCTGGTTTAATTTTCAATAAGGGGTCGTGTGGTTGCCGACAATACGGAGCTGAATTTACCGTGCGCTTTCTGGAGAGGGTGAGCAGAAATTACATAGACAGAGTATTATATTATGCTTGATAGGAGCCAACAGTCAAACACTTTGTAACAACTTACAAGCAATAAAAATGCAAATAGACCCAGAAAATTCTCTCCCTCTGCTTCTTATTTTTTTTTTCTGGAAACATTTTTTTGCAAACCTAAGTTTACATTTTCTATTTACTGTAAACACTCAAAGTTCGGCAGCATTTTCTCCCCTTGTGTCCTCAGTTACTCCTGAAAAGAACTGATATTTTATAGACAGATAATCGGAGAAGTAATGGAATTTCTCTACACAGGACTGAATATCAACAGCATTCATGTAACAAGGCGAAAATGATTACAGGGCAATTTCAGTCAATTGATCGAAAGGTTTTTTTTTTTTTTTACCTGTTCAGATTTATTTACTAGTCCATAAAAGGCAATATTATTTTACTTTTATCCTTGTATAAAGGAAGCTGTAAACTATTTACTATAATACTGCCTCTTATGGACAAAAATATAACTATGATAATACTGCTCCGTATGTACAAGAATATAACTTCTATAATACTGCGAAAGACAAGAATATAACTACTATAATGCGCCCCCATGTACAAGTTTTAAAAAATACTATAAATGCCCTCTAGGAAAAAATAATACTATAATCTGTCCCATGTCAAAAATATAAATACATAATACGCCCCTATTACGAATTACTACTAAATTCTTTCCATGAAAAAGAATATAACTACTAATACGCTCCATTTTCAAGAATATAACCATAAACTCCCCCTATGAAAAAGAATATAACTACTTTAAATACTGCACCCTGACAAAAATAACTACAAAAAAACTGCTCCCTAGTACAAAATAAACACTTAATACTGCCCCCCATTACAAAAAATATAAACATAATACTGCCCCCCATTTCAAGAATATATCTACTATAATACTGCACCCAATGCAAAAAATACTATATAAAACTGCTCCATGTAAAAATAAACTACTATAAAAACTGCTCCCTATGTACAAGAAAAACTACTATAATACCCCTATGACAAAAATAACTATATAATAGGGCCCCATGTAAAAAAACTAAACATATAATACTGCTACTTTTTAAAAAAATATAACTACTATAATACTGCTCCTTTCAAGAATAAAACTCATAATACGCTCCCTAGTACAAGAATTAAAAACTATAATACACCCCTATATCAAGAAATTTAAATACTACCAGGTTTCCCCCATAGTAAGACACCCCGATAGTAAGGTACGGGGAGTTTAGGGAGTCGACTAATGAAGACGTACCCTGAAAAAGACGTAGTAAAACTACGTTTTTGCGCTCGGGGCCATCGGATTCCCCGGGGCCCCCGACAGGCCCCCCTTTTAAACTATAATCTTTCCCCCCTTGGAGCGCATATAAATTAAACCGAGTGAGCGCACAATTTCCCGGGCCGCTTTCGCGGGCCCACACTGGCGCGAATCCTTTTACCAAAATGCGACTCCCCGGGCGCAAAAAGGTGAAGGGATACTACTTGCGGGGGGAAAAGAGCCCCGTTTCCCTCCGGCCCCGCAGTGGTTTTCCAAGGGGAACCGCAGACTGGGGGTTCCTGAATCCCGCACAGGCACGTGTTTTCATCACGTTTCTTTCCCCGGGGCCCGAAGATGGGCACCCCGCCGTGCCGAGAAGAAGACAGAGCAAACCAAGAGCGGGAACGGACACGGGGACCCGGGAATGATTTTTTTTTTTTTTTTGTTTTTTTTTTTTTGGGTATTTTGCCTACACGCCTATCCACCCAAAAAACGCCAATAAAACCCGCCCTACAGCCCTATTTCCCGCCCCATACCTGCCTACAGCTGCCCATAAACCCGCCAACCCGCCTGCCTATAAACTGCCCTAAACCTGCCCCAGCTGCCCAAACCCCGCCCCAAAACCTGCCTACACTCCCATACCTGCCTAAAAGCTGCCCTATAACTGCCTAAAACCCGGGCCCCATACCTACCTACAGCTGCCAAAACCTGGGCCCCAACCCGCTGCCATACCCGGCCCACAGCGCCAAAACCTGGCCTTTACCTGCCTACAAACCGGGGCCCAAAACCCGCCTACAAGCCTGCCCCATACCTTTATTGGGGGCCCAAAAACCTGCCAAAATAAGATTCCCCCGAAAAAAAAAAAGACATAGTGGGCTTTTGGGGGTAAAAAAAATTAAGACGTGTCTTTCTTTCGGGGGGAAACACGGTTTTTTAATAAAATTTTTCCTAAAGTGCAAAAGAAAATAAAACTTAAAAAAATACTGCTCCTATGTACAGAAAAATATAACAAATATAAAACTTCCCATATTGTACAAGAAAAATAACAAATAATTTTATAATATGTCCCCCTATTACAAGAATATAACTACTATGATACAGTCCCCCTATGTAAAAAAATAATTTTCCCACTATAAACTGTTCCTATGTTCCCAAAAATATTTAAATACTATAATACTGCCTCATTTCAAGAAAAATAAAACTATAAAAATGCCCCCATTTTCAAAAATTAACACTATAAATTGGCCCTATTAAAGAATATAACTACTGTTAAAACTGCTCCCATGAAAAGGAATAAACTACCCCACTATAATACGGCCCCTTGTACAAAATAAAAACTACTAAATTTCGCTTCCCCATTACAATTAAAATAAAAAACTATAAAAACTGGGTTTCCCATTACAAGAAAATAACAAATTTTAAAAACTGCCCCCTAGTACAATAATAGTTTTGTTAAATTCTTGAACAAAAGGGGCAGTATTAAAAGAAATTATATTCTTTACATAGGAGGGAGATTATAAAAAATTAATTTTTGGACAAAGGGGTAGTATTATAGTAGTTTATAGTCTTGTACATAAAGGACCGTTTATAGAATTTTTTTTTCTTGTACATAAGGCAGTATTATTTGTAGTTAAAAATTTTTATACAAAACCAGTATTATAGTAAATTAAAATTTTTTGTAAACCCAGGGCAGTTTTTTAGTAGTTTTTATTCTTTTACATATGAGGGCAGTTTTATAGAAAATTATTTCTTGTACATAAGGGAAAAATTATTGTAGTTTAATTTGTACAAAAAGGACAGTATTATAGTATTATATTTTTGAACATAGGGAGCAGTAATTATAGATTTATTTCTTGTACATAGGGGGCAGTATTATAGTTCTTATATTCTTGTACCACGGAGCAGTCTGATAGTAGTTCTATTCGTGTACATAGAGGGCAGTATTATAGTACGGTAGTTATTTTCCTGTACATAGGAGCAGTATTACAGTAGTTATATTCTTGTACATAGGAGCCAGTATTATAGTAGTTATATTTTTGTACATAGGGGCAGTTTTATAGTAGTTATATTCTTGTACATATGAGGCAGTATTATAGTATATATATTCTTGTACATAGGGGCAGTGTTATAGTAGTTATATTCTTGTACATAGGGAGCAGTATTATAGTAGTTATATTCTTGTACATAGGAGCCAGTATTAAATTAGTTATATTTCTTTACATAGAGGGCAGTATTATACTATTATATTCTTGTACATAGAGGGCAGTATTATAGTAGTTATATTCTTGTACATAAGGGCAGTTTATAGTAGTTATATTCTTGTACATAGGAGCAGTATTATAGTAGTTATATTCTTGTACATAGGAGCAGTATTATAGTAGTTATATTCTTGTACATAGGGGCAGTATTATAGTAGTTATATTCTTTTACATAGCGGGCAGTATAATAGTACTAAATGTTTGTACATAGAGCATTGTAATAATGTAGTTTTTCTTGCATATATGATAGCAGCATTATACTAGTTTTATTCTCATCTATAGGTAGGAACATTGTGTTTTCTGTCACTGGAGTTATGGATTTTTAGCTTGGTTTGTCAAGCGAAGTACATGAGCATTATAGTTTCTTATGTCACTATGAGGACAATATGTACTCGTCACGGAGATTTGTGTCAGATGCATTTATTGCAGTGGAAAAGTTTTTCAATATTTTGAGTACATTGAACTTTTTTGTATATGACCTTTAATGACTTTTGTCAGAAAATCTAATGTATCTTCTCTATCATAAAGCAATAGCAGTAAAAAAATATATATATTTACAAATAATAAAAAATATCTGGGGATAGGATAATTAAACTGCTGGGTGAATTATGTCTTAATACTGCATTTATCACTGGGACAATATTTCAGCGTGACATTATTCCGTATAACGTATGGTTTAATTATTAACCCAGTGGGAGGAAATATTATGACCAAATAGGAAGAAAAAAAAATACAAAATGCTAATAGGATGACTGCAGGGTTTCATTAGAGCAAGTTAGTGCAGTAATATATTGTGCTGTGTAGCGCTGGGTGCGGTACAGAGAAAAAAAAAAAAAAAGCAAAAATTCACATTTACTTTTCAATGAAATTTAATATGAACATAATATTAAATTAGAAAGCAGAACATGAATTATAAAGAACAAAAATAAAACTACAAAATAAAAAGTTATAAAAATTCTTTAAAAAAGATGAAAAAGGTTCCATGGTATTTACTTATTTAATTATTTTTTTGGAAAAAAGGGCACGCTACTTGAAAAACATAAATCCGGTGTTACCTGTCTCCCTACTCCCCCCTTTGCTGCTGTTCCCAATCATGTCTACTTCCTGGCACATGGGCTCGACACAAAGGAAGTGAGCGTGAACATCCTGCTCATCCAATCACTGGCTGTAGTAAATTCTCCACTCAGGCCAGTGATTGGCTACATGAACATTTCCTGTTTGTCAAACCCAATCTACCGGGAAATAGAGATCAGCGGCGCCCGGTCACTTCTCAATCAGCAGTGACTGGAGAGTGAGGAGGCAAGACAGGCTTGATTTAATTTTGTGGCTTGACCATAATGTGGGAAAACTCTCCAGCGCTCCAGAATTTTTCAAAATTAAAACGCACTTTATTTCTTCATGTCATATAAAACAAAGACCAACAAACACATGTCTACACATTTCGGGCCTCTACAAAGGGCTCTTAGCCATGGTCGTGTTCTAAGAGCCCTTTGTAGAGGCTTGGAACGCGTAGACATGTGTTTGTTGGTCTTTGGATTTTAACAAGAAACTACTAGAAATATTAATAATGCCTATGGGTTTAGATAACCTAAAAAAATAACCTTATTCATATCTTATTAAAATGAGAAAATAGTCAGATCTCAGAAAATACCATATCAAGATAAGACAAAAGGGGCGACCCCGCACTGGAACACCCTATAAATCCCTACTGTGTTTCCCCGAAAATAAGATACCCCTAAAAGTTAGACACAGCAGAGATTTTGTTGAATTCCCTAATATAAGGCACCTCCCGAAAATAAGACATAGCGGAAATCATTGCTGCAGCTCCCCATACACAGGGCCGTCCCAAAGGGTGGGCAGAGAGAAAGGTGGGGGGGGAAGGGCGGGTGTTCCCAAGCCCAGCTCACTCTGAGAAACAGCCCTGGGACATATTGTTGTAGAAGAGTTTTTAAGGACCTGGCAGGGAGGTCATGTACTGTGATGTCACCACAGGCCTAACATCCCAGGACAGGAGACAGTGTACAAGAAAGTGAGGGATGGGGGAGAGAACAGAGCAATGACACTGACACACTCACTTCTCACTTGATGGCTGATGGGGCATGCTGGAACTTCTAGTTCTACAAGTCCCAGCATGTCATATTTGCTATCCTTTGAAATAAGTGACTGCAGCTGCCATAAAATGTCCTTTACATACATATATCCTGTGACTCTAACTTAAGTAATAATATATATTATATATATATATTAATATAAAATATATATATATAATATTATATATACACACACACCCCTAGTTTTAGCATGCTATAATTTATTTGTGGAAAAATAAGACATCCCCTGAAAATAAGAAATGGTGCATCTTTAGGAGCAAAAATTAATATAAGACGCTGTCTTATTTTCGGGAAAACAGGGTATGCAGTACTACAAACAATATACACATAACACAACAAAATAGAAGGAACACACAACAATACAAACCCCAACTAATATAATTCTACTGTCTACCACAATGACAATGACGTAGACCAAAAATAAAACCAAAACAGAACAAATAAAAAATAAAAAAAAAGATGCAAAATAACGAACATATACCAAAGAACAGGACAAACAACTAAAAATGATGCACAATAACGAACAAATACCCAAAGACAGGACAAACACTAAAAATGATGCACAATAACGAACATAACAAGAACAGGACAAACACTAAAAATGATGCACAATAACGAACATATACCAAAGAACAGGACAAACACTAAAAATGATGCACAATAACGAACATATACCAAAGAACAGGACAAACACTAAAAATGATGCACAATAACGAACATATACCAAAGAACAGGACAAACACTAAAAATGATCCCACAATAAAAAAAACATATACCACAGAACAGGACAAACACTAAGAAATCCTTCTCAATAGTCAGCAAATCCGACACGTTTCCCCCACAAGTAGTGTAGGTTCATCAGGGAACAAAAAGAACCAAGGGAATGCCTGTATAATAGATCAATATAGTATGCTTACGTCCCTTCAACATGCTGATGAGAATAACAGGTGCCAGGATCCAGTAATAATCGCGAATAGTACTGCCCCGATTGATGTCACAAAAGGATTTAGATGACGGCCCCCTTTGGATTTTAATGTTTTATATGACATGAAGAAATAAAGTGCATTTTAATTCTGAAAAATTCTGGAGTGCTGGAGAGTTTTCCCACATTGTGGTCAAGCCATTGACTCATCTAAAGCTGGGTGTTTTCTTCCGTGCAACGCTGATGTACATGGGTGCGGATCCAGATGAACAGAGGACTATGACTGAGCAAAGGGGGTGAGCTGGTCTTCCATTTACAATTGCATATTCATTTTATTTAGCCATTATCTATTCATTTCCTATTTTTTCTTATTTAGAAAACATAGTTCATAGTCCCATGATTTATTAGAAAAAACCCTAAAGGGGCCATTGATGTCGCCAACCTTCATAAACCTGGCTGCTACGTTAGCCTTTCATTTACTTCTGTTTAAAATGGAACAAAATTTAAAAATTCTAGGACCTTGATTTTAAATAACCGGGCCGGACGGGCCCCGGGGATGGGTGAACCCCCCGGGGGGCCCCCCCAGCCGCGTGGCCCCAGGCACCCGTCGCTCCCCGGGGCCCGGCTCGCACCCGGGTCACTGAACCCCGGGGAACCTCGTTCCGAGGGCCCAAGCCCGGGGCCCGGGATTGGGGGGACTAATGCCCCCCACTCTCGGGGCTGCGCGGGCAACGAGCACAGCCCCACTAGCCGCACTCCGCGACTCCCGGGCAGGCTAAACCGTTAGGCCTTCACCCTACCGGGCGCTGGGCCCCAAGGTTTTTCGTAGGCGGCGTGGTGACGTCAATCCGGCCCCGCCTAGCAGGGCGGCAGAATCCGGGGGGGAGATAGACGGGGCCCGGGAGCCGGACGGGGCCGTGTTGTTGGCTGTTTTTTTTTTTTTTGTTTTTTTAACACCTAAAGGGGCCCTGGCTAATGGAAGGGGGGCCCCGATAAAGGGAAAGGGGCCCCGGTACCCAAAAGGGGGGGCCCCGGGAATGGAAGGGGCCCAGGCATCTAAAGGGGGGCTCTGACTAATGAAGGGGCCCTACTTTTGAAGGGGGGGCCCGAAAAAAGGAAGGGGGCCCTGCAAGGAATGGGGGCCCCGGCTACCTAAAAGGGGGGGCCCCGGCTAAGGAAGGGGCCCTGGGGGCCTAAAGGGGGGGCCCGACTAATGGAAGGGGCCGGGCTACCAAAGGGGGGGGGCCCCGGCTAATGAAAGGGCCCTGGCTAATGGAAGGGGGGCCCCGGGAATGGGAAGGGGGGCCCCACTAAGGGTGGGGGGCCCGGCTAATGGCTAAATGATGTGACCGAGCTGTGTCGAACCCCCAGTGGTCCTATAGGGGGTGTTGAGGTTATCCTAGCTGGTGTTGACCACTATTTTTTCTCTAAATGGCGGTGTTTTAGGTTATACCTGACTGGGTGTCTACCCTTGTGGTCTCTATAGGGAGTTTGTAGGTTTTACCTGATCTGGGGTCGACCCCTATGTGGGCTTATTGGTGGGATTGTAGGTTTTTACCTGAGCTGGGTCTGAAACCCCTATGTGTCTCTAAAGCGGGTTTTAGGTTATACCGAGCTGGTTCTGTGGTCTCTGGGGGCGGATATTGTATGGGGGTCGGGGGGGGATATTGTATTTGGGGGGGGGAATTGTTGGGGTGGGGGGATATTTATGTGGTGGAGGGGGGTTTTTTTTGTGGGGGGGGGGAAATTGTAATTGGAGGGGGAATATTTTATGTGGGGGGAGGGGATATGTAGTGGTGGAAGGAATTGTATGTGGGTGGAGAGGAAATTGTATGTGGGTGGAAGGGATATTTTATGTGGGTGGGGGGGGTATTTATGTGGGGGGAGAGGAAATTTTATGTGGGTGGAGGGGGATATTGTATTGGGGGAGGGGGATATGTAGTGGTGGGGGGGATATTTTGGGGTGGGGGGGGGATATTGTATGTGGGGAAGGGGGGGTATTGTATGTGGGGGGAGGTGGATATTGTATTGGGTGAGGGGATATTTAAGTGGGGGAGGAGTTATTGTAGTGGGTGGAGGGGGTATTGTATGGGGTGGGGGGGTATTGTATGGGTGGAGGGGGGGATTGTAGTGGGTGGAGGGATATTTTATTGGGTGGGGGGATATTTATTGGGGGAGGGGGGTTTTTTTGTGGGTGGGGGAGGGAAATTTTATGTGGTGGGGGGATATTGTATTGGGTGGGGGGGGATATTGTATTGGGTGGAGGGGGGTATTTTAGGGGGTGGGGGGAGGATATTGTAGTGGGGGTGGGGGGGGTATTGATGTGGGGGGGAGGGGGTATTGTATTGGGGGGAGGGGATATTGTATGTGGGTGGGGTGATATTGATGGGTGGGGGGGGATATTGAAAGGGGGGGTGATTTTTTTTGGGGGTGGGGGGGATATTGTATGGGGGTGGGGGGGGGATTTGTTATGTGGGTGGGGGGGAATTTAGGGTAGGGGGATATTGATGGGGGAGGGGGATTTGAGTGGTTGGGGGGAATTGAGGGGGGGGGATTTGTAGTGGGGGGTTTTGTATGGGGGGGGGGGATATTGATGGGGTGGGGGGGGATTTTATGGGGGTGGAGGGGGATATTTAATGGGTGGAGGGGGATGTTGTAGGGGTGGAGGGGATATTGTATGGGGTGGGGGAATGGATGGGGGGGAGGAGGATTTTGTTGGGGGTGGGGGGGGATATTGTATGGGGGGGGGGGGATTACTACACAATACATTCTTTTTTTTGCACACTGTATTAAGTGGTAAAATGGGCCTTTATTCCGGGCCCGGGAATATTTTCAGTACAGAGGGGGGCCCCCCCGAGATAAACTCCCCTGGGGCCCCAGAGCCCCATCCGACACGGGATAAGGCCCCCTTTAGGGGCAGAAATAAAAAACATAAAATTTTGCCGTCAAAAAAGGGGGTTTTCTCACCTTGCAGTTTCACAGAGTCCACGCTTCAGACTCACACTTCCTGGTCACCGTGGGCAGGTCATACATGATGGGCTTATCAACTCCATTTTTTCTATTCCTTTACATGAATACTGCAGGAGACTTAAAGGGGATGTCTCATCATGCTGTTTCACTGAGCCACCAGCAGCTTCAGCTTTACACTTCCTTTCTGTTCCTGGTCAGGCTATGGGTGGTTCTTTAGCAGTGATTAGTATTTCAGCTCTGTAATCACAGCTCCTGATTGCCCCCTGACATGAGAAGAGATTTACTATAGAAAAGGGGGTTTCACAGCAAAAGTAAAAAATAGTAATTAGTTTAATTATTTTTTTAGATAAAACACAACTGTTGGTTTCCTTGTGCTGGTTCGGTGAGTCACCACTGCTCTCAGATAAACAAAAGCAAAGAAAAGGGGAGAGCAGAAAAAACCTGTGTGCATCAAGCAATAAACTCTCTTGAACTATCAACAAAGCAAAGTAAACAAAGAAATTTATTTGGAAAAGTCTTTATTTACTGTTCTTACAGTTAAAAGCTAATCTTTGTAGGAAAAAACTGATGCTCCAAGGAATAAAACAACCCCTTATCAAAGAAAATCAATCTTCTAGAGAAAAGGGCCATTTCCCCAAGGGCTTAAAATGGGCCATTTCGGTCCTAATTACGCCCGAAGTGCCCCAATTACGGGCCAAAAACCGCCCATTCTTACGGTAATCCACAGTTCTCATAAAAAACAGGGATTACTTTCCCTCCCCCGCCCGGGCAAAACCCCGCCGGGGGGAATAATTGACTGAAAATTACTAGCGGCATAAGCCCCGCGGAAATTTCAAGTTTATGGCCACGAAGTGCCGCCCCCCCCAGCCCCCGCCCCCGCCCCGCGCCCGGGCACCGGCGTAATTGCGGGCAAAATTACCCCTGCAAATACCCTGGAAATGGCCAAAAACTCGCTCTTCTGACCAAATGACATCACTCCCGCCTCTGTTAATCGGGAACGAGATGGGGACGGAAAAAAGAAACCTGTGGGGCCCGGGCAAAAAATCTCCTTATCTCCGACCGGGCTATCAATAGAGCAAGTTTTTTTTTATATAAGTCTTCATTCAGAACGGACAGGTTTTGGGACTCGTTTAGGAGATAGGTGCGGCCACAGAGGAGGGAACCGCACCTATCAGACAATGATGGCGTTCCCCAGCAGTGAGACAACCCCTTCAAGTTAGGGATAGGGTTCAAGTTTTCAGGGTGATTTAGCTTTACTCCTACTGCGATGTCCATTGTCAGGTTTCCCTGGGTACCTCTTGGTTTTCAAAACTAAAGTGATTGGACCCGCACAGGAACTTTGCAAAGGCTTACGACGCAGATCGGGAGCAATCGGAAAGGTAAAATTTCCCCCCTTTAAAAACATGGAAAGCCCCAAAAACCCTAAATCTAAACCCAATTTAGGGTTAGGGTCAATTTTCTTGCCAATTTTCGCCAAAATTCCACTTGAACCTACCTAAAAGAAATTTTTAATTCGGGGGAAATTTTTGGCATTGACCTGTTTTCCAAATGTAACGCTGTAAAAAGAGACCGGCACTGCACAAGAGGACAAGATGACAAGAAGAAGAATGTTTTGTTACATTTGTGTCTTGTTTTAGCGGGGGCGCTGTTGCTCCCACTCACATAGTGGTAGGAAGCAGCATAGGAAGGGACAGGCAAGGTGGGTGACCACCAAAAAGCCCTCTTACAAAGGGCACAAGGCGTTTAAGAGGCTAAACCCCACTCCACACAATGTGGGTGCTGGTACCTGCCTTCAGGTTGTTAAACTACTAATGCTTAGTCAAAAGACCGCAGCACTAGCAAATAAAAAGAAGATGCCCCCTTCCACCACCCCAAACACTCCCTTTTGACTTAAAGGGGGTTTTATCGCACAAAATCTGTCTCAATTAGGGGGCAGTAAAAAAAAACACTTTTTTAATTTGGTTTCATTACCTCATCACTGATTTAGCAGTATACATCTTGTAAAACTTTTTTTTCTTTTTTGCTGGTCGGGGCACGCCCCTGTCCGATCCCGCCCCATAGACACGCCCCCGCCTGTGTTTGGCTGGGGTGACATTTTATTCAGCCTGTTGGGATACGCCCCCAACCAAAAACGCCCAGGACACCCCCCTAACTGTGATTGGGGTCCTGCACACTCTGTGTTTACTCCCCTTGACTGTTAAAACCAAGTAAAAAACCCAAGGGGTGCTGGGCCCAACCTCTCCCAGCCTAGGGGCAGATCTGGGTGTGTTTAAGTCACGATCCCCCATATAACACAGTTACATCCTCTGTTCCCCTAATACCTGTCTTCTCCTGATAACAGGGGAGAAGGGAGAAAAGGGGGAGGGCAGTGTGTATTCCCCCCAAACCAAGGACAGTCTCCTGTCGGTAACAGAAGGGGGAGGAGGGGGGGCAGTTGTTTTCCTCACATGGTTTCTCATTTCACTGTGTGTATAACGGGTTAAGGGGGCAAAAAAAATACAGGGAAACCTCTAAAGAACCCTTTTATCTTCTAAAAAATACTAAAAAAAACTTTGAATCTTAGTTTCACACTTTTTTGATCAAAAAGTTTAACCACCCCGGGTTTACAACGGGATCTCAAGGCGGGGGTCCTCCCTTTTTTTTACCTCTCATTTGGTCCAATTCAACTTCTCATTTGGGTCCTCAACCTCCAAAATCCAAGAGAAAAAAAAAAAAAAAAACCAACCCTGCAAGCATCTCACTAATAACAAGCTTGGAGTGGGTGGGGTCAAGAACCAAAAGGAGGCATCCACCCCCCTCCCTTAAAAATTTAAAAGCAATATATGCCAAAAACAACGTATAGTTTTGCACAAAAAAACATTTCGAAAAACACAATTGAACCCGGGGGGCCACTGGCAGGGTTAGGCATATATAATATATATATATAAAATAATATATATATTTTATATATATATATTATAATATAATATATTAAATATAAATATATATATTTATATATATATAGTTATATTATATATTATAATATATACATATAATATAAAAATATATATATATAATATTATATAATTTTATAATATATAAAACGCACACCAACCAGGCACATCATCCTAAAAGGCTAGCAATACATGGAAAAACCCAAAAAGCTTTTTGCTATCTATCAACATAAAAAAAAATTTTAATTCTTAGTTTTACACGTTTTTTATCAAAAAATGCTTAAGCCCCAATTTGGGATATGGCAATTTTTTTGCTTTTTTTCTATATAGGGGGGAATGGATTCCTCCATTTTGGTCTCTTGCACCCCCCCCCTCCACAGGCTGTTATATCATGCAGTATGCTTCAAGGTTTGGTTCTTTTTTTATTTTCTCTCTGGATTAGGAGTCGGTTGACCCCAAGAATCTGAATTTGACTCTATGGAGGTAAAACAGTAAGACCACCCGCCTTGAGATCCCTTTTAACCGGGGGAGCCTTAAGCACTTTTTGATCAAAACAGTGAACTAAGAATCTCAAAGTTTTTTCATGTATTGTAAAAGCATATAACTGGTTATACCCGCAAGGGAGCTTGTCGCCGGGAAAAGGCTCTGCAGACACAAGGCAAAAAGCGGGAGGCTGCAATCTCTTCTCTCCAACACCTTCGTTTCCCGCTGTCCCCACCGGAAACCCCCCCCCCACCCTGGGTTTTAAAAACCAAAAAAATATCATAGAACAGCTAAAAAGCCAACAGTTCAAACATAACACCCCTTTTTAAAATCGGGAGCCCACTGGTTGTCAGGCACCTAAAAAAGGCCCCCAATCACCACTAATACCTTTTACAAAACCCCCAGAGCAGTATAATAGGGGACTGTAATTGAAAACTTCTGCGATAATTAAAATTCAGAATAGTGTATATGTATTTATGCCTGTTAGTGGTCAAGTAAAAATAAAAAAGTTATCAGTAATGAATAGAAAATTAAAAAAATAAATAAAAAAATCATCATAATCACACTTACCCTATGAATAAAGAATGGGGAGGCACTTTTTTAAAAGCAGCAATTCCCTTTTTAAAATTTTTTTTAAAAATTTTTTTAAGACCCCCCCTTCTGCCCTCAACAGAAAAGAGGGCTAACCCTCAGAAAAAATTTGAATGCTTCAAAAAAAGGGGGGGCTTTAAACTTAAAAAGAGGGGCCAAAAACTTTGCGAAAAGATTTATCAACACTATGATATATACGAGACTATCTAGACCAGGGGTGTGAAACTCAATCTGGCCAGCAGTGTAATTATATTTGGGGCCCCATTTAAAGGCCAGGCAATTCCAGAGGATAGGAAAAGCCAGGCGCGCCCATTACACTGCTCCCACTCACCCCTACCCCCTCCCATAGAGCACAGAAGGGACCACGAAAGCAAAATAACTGATAAAAAAAAGGGAGCTCACAGGGGCCCCACGGGGAAA
Organism: Phyllomedusa bahiana; assembly: GCA_025379985.1. Lineage (NCBI taxonomy): Eukaryota > Metazoa > Chordata > Amphibia > Anura > Hylidae > Phyllomedusa > Phyllomedusa bahiana. The sequence continues at coordinate 22,109 of JAODAL010050520.1, forward strand.
CGGATCTAAGATCTAAAAATCACTAAGATCAAAACGCGTGGGTTTTTGTCACCTTCTCATCATACTTTGAATTTTAAGGGCCCATTTTTTTTTTTTTTTGTTTGTTTTTTTTTTAAAAAATTTTTGGGAACAAATAAAGTTTTTTCATATTTTTCCCAAAGCCCCGGGGGGGACCTACAAATTCTCTATTCAGTTCAGCGTGTATTCCACACGGAGGCATTTGAGTTTTTTTAAACTTTTTTTCCATTCGGCGATATGTGAGTTTTTTGGGGTCCCAACGCCTTTTTTTTGCACACTTTTAGTAGGGGAACATGCCCAGAACTTTAACCCCTGTTCTTTTGGCGCCATAGTTTTAGCTTTTTCCTAGCTACCAAGTGACACTTCAACCGGGAAAAACACTTTTTAAAGTTCTCTACCTGTTCCAGCAAAATTTGCGCCGGTTTTTGCCGTACTGAACCCTAAGTTTTAAAGCTTCTAGGGTTGTATGCGCTCCCCCCTCCACCACGCCCCCTGAAATCGGGCCCCATTACAAAGTGCCGCGGGGCGTTTTTTAAAAGGGAAAAGTTCATATGTTCGCAGTACATCGTGTGTCTTGGGAGCTCGCGCAGCGAGATCAGCGTGTGCTCCCGCAGCGCGGGAGGGCCGGCTGCCCGCCAGCCCCATTGACATCCCTTTACTCCGGCCGGTTCTATGAGAACAAAGGGTTTCCCCGTAATTTCGGGGACCATCTCGCCCCTAAATTTGAGCACAAATATTCGACCCAAAAAAGCAAAGCCACAATTACGCCTTGTAAACTTAGCCTTATGCTCCTAATTTTGGAGTGCGCCTGCTCATACATCGCTCATACATGCGCCAGTTTTTTGGGCTGAAAAACCACCAGATAACTGGTCACATGTCACCCTCTATGTGCCAAAATATGTGGCACATAACACTTTTATACAAACTTTGCAATTTTAAAACCCCCATCTCTTTTTGAACTGGTTGGGTTTTGGGGCCCAATTAAAAATAGAATTTGCCCTAAACCTCGAAAAATTGTCGCAATTGTGTTATATTCCCATTCCACCTAGCTGGGGAGGCTGATGCATCAGGTCAGGGATAGGCATCTGGATTTCCTGTGGGGGGTGCCATCTACCACATTTGCCTCGTCCCAGCCCAGGCTGTATTACAGGTAAAACATGTAGCTACAATTACAATAAGAATTGAAGGGGGAAAAGTTTCTCCTTGAGGAGAGGGAAACCCAATTTAAGCCACTCTTGGGCCCCTCACCCACCAACCATTTAAATTCGACAAATGCACTGAGGAGGGGCAAATACCCCGAAACCCGCGTCCCGTTAAATTGAACTTAACTGGGTTTTGGGTCAAATCCCTTTTTACATTGCTAGCTCCTGCGAGCTACATGTGAACTAGGTAACTACCCCAATTTGAGGGGCTGTGGAGCTCCTCAGCTCCTTTCCCATAAGCCATTGCTTTAATAAGAATTGAAGAAAGCAGAGCATGATGGGAAGAACTCTATTAAATGTATCCTGTGTGTTCATGTGTTTTTATTTTTGTAAAAACATTGATATGCATACGGGAAAGGGAATTTAAAAATTTCCCGTTCTCAAACTTTGTTCCTCTGCAGATATCATTGGCGTCATCTCCATATTTTCCATAACCAGGAAAAGCAGCAAACACCGATGATTAATCAGGCCCAGGAATATTATGTTAATCACTTCAGTAAATGAAAGAAATATTTGATTTGTCGCGATGGAGAAATGTGTTTCTTTTTTCATGAGATTTTATACCCACGTCCGTTGTTTCCTCGCTGCTCCGCATTCATTTACGTTGTTTAGAAAATCAATCTTACACAGTGAAATGAACAGATCGCTTTCCGTGATTGAAAGGGAAGGAAATACCATCAGCTCTGTCATTTTTTTCCCTCTCTGTACCATAATGTTTTGAAATTAAAGTGGTTTTTTTTTTTTTTTTTTTTTTTTTCATCGTAGTACACTAATGGGGGGGGGGGGGGGATTTTCTTCAACAAAAAAATAATATATTTTGATTTTCACTTCCTCACTATGTTTTACTTGCTGTCTGTGAATGGAAACATCCTTTGGGATAGGAATTTTTCATTAAAAAAAAAGAAACGTTGACCAAATGTTTAATTTTGCTTACAGTATATACTCGAGTATAAGCCGACCCGAGTATAAGCCTAGGCACCTACTTTTGCCACCAAAAACTGGGAAAATTGATTGACTCGAGTATAAGCCTAGGGGAAAATGCAGCGCTACTGGTGAATTTTCAAAAATAAAAATGGGTACCGATAAAATTACATAGGCAGATATAGGATTTAATGTCCCCCATAGGCAGATATAGGCTGGTATAGGCATTTATTTTCCCCCATAGCATTTAATGTCCCCCATAGGGAGGATAGGCAGTTTAATGTCCCCCAAGGAGGTGAGGGGGGGGGAGGGGTCCCCGTGGTGGTTAAGGGAGGTATATGGCCCCAAACAATGCAGGTAATGTCCCCCATAGGAGGGATAAGCAGGTATATGTCTCCCATAGGCAGGTATAGGCCCGTTAAAAGTCCCCATAATCAGGTATATGTCCCCCATAGGCAGGTATAGGCAGTTTAATGTACCCCATAATCAGGTATATGTCCCCCATAGGCAGGTACAGGCAGGTATAGGGAGTTTAATTTCCCCTATAGGCAGGTATAGACAGTTTAATTTCCCCTATAGGCAGATATAGGCAGGTATAGGCAGTTCAATGTCCCCCATAGCCATGTATAGGCAGGGCTATTTCACCCATAGGCAGGTATAGGAAGGGTTTTTTTTTTTTAAAAAATTAAAAAAGTACTCACCTCTCTTCCCCGCTGCTCTGACTCCGAGGCTCCATCTTCTGGCACAGGCAGCGTGATGTCATCAGGCCACGCAGGCAGTGTGAGGACACTCACGCCGCCTGTGCCAGATAGTCTGCTTGCAGCCTTCCGGAGTCCTCTGCAGAGCAGGGAGCACTTGCTCTCTGATCCGCAATAGTGTCTTCAGCTGTATGCACTCCAAGCGCAGTCACATACAGCTGAAGTGTCCCTGCTGGCGCCCAGGCCATGGCAGCGCCCGAGCGCCGACAGCGACTCGGGTATAAGCCGAGAGGAGATTTTTCAGCACATTTTTTGTGCTGAAAAACTCGGCTTATACTCGAGTATATACCGTATCTCTTGGGTTAGACCAAAAGTCTCTTACCTCTCCAGCCTGAACACTGATGAGGGGCAGAAGCCTCAGAACATCTGTCTATTGATGGGTCACTCCTTCACGTGACTTACATCACATGTGTCAAACTCAAGCCCCACCAAATGTAGCCGGCCACATCATTTCATTTGTCCAAAAACTTGGACAAAGGGAGCAGTGATAGAAAGAAAGACCTGCCCTCCGTTGTCCCTGGAGGACACAGCCAGGCTCTTGGCAGAGGTGGCAGCACCGGCATAAGAAGTGGCCATCACCGCGCACCTCCACACTGCTCTATTCAGCAGCTCACAGGGGATGGCAGAGCTCTGACTGCCCAGGCTACCCGGCCACCAACCAAGGCACACAAACAGCCCTCAGAGGGCAACCATATTGTTGATGTGACCCTCGGTGAAAATGAGTTCGACAACCTTGACTTACATGGAAACTACCTCCAGTAGGTGGCATTAGAAAGACAAGGTTCTTCTTTTTGGAGGAGAGCTTATTTACATATCCTTTTTTCTCAGGGAGCATTATACATGACCCAAAAAGGGGGCCCCTTAATGGACAAAAAAAGGTCGTTTATCTGACTGGTATTTTTCGGTTCGTGGGGGGGGGGGGGGGGGGGGGGCTTTTCTTGCAATAGCCCGGAGGAAAGAATGTGTTTTGTAGAATGTCATGGGGGGGCCCCCGCGGGCGTAAAAACCGCCGGACGGAAAAACGTGCGGGGAACTTGCAGGGGTTTTCCCAAAAGCACCATTGTGCTCATTTTCAGCTGGTTTTTCAGCGGTCGAAAAAAACCCCAAAAAACCTCTAAAAAAAACGGCCGAAAAACCCGGGGCCGTGGGGACATGCTGCTCCCAACAGCCGATTTGGGCTCTCCACGAGGAGTAACTTTTCCTTAAATCAAAGACCTCTTACCCTTCCAACCAGAACCCTTCTTGGTACTGATGGGGGCAGAATTGAAACATCTGTCTACAATCTAGATTCTGGATTGAATTAAATTCCTCGGCATTTTTTTAAGGGGCTCTTTAAACGGGGTTGACTTACATGAAAGCCTCCAAAGGGTGGTCTGAAAACGGAGAGCTTTTTAAAAATACCCTTTTTTCCCCCAGAAAGCATTGCATGACATATAAGACTTCCTACACCACCATGGTGCTCTCTACTAGGAGAAACATTTTCCATTAGGAAGGTTACACCAAAAACCTTGCCCGAACCCTGTTGTCCTGTCAAGAAGCATGAACAGTCAAACATCCATTCACAATCTTTGATTTGATTTCATTGGTACCTTTTAACAGCTTCCTGACAGCCGGTCATAACAATGTGGCTCTAAGACCTTTTCCTCCCCGCCTCCCAAGACCCATAAAGTTTTTACTTTTCTGGAATACCATAAAGATTTCCAGCACTCGTGAAAAAATTCTTAGAAAAATAAAAAAAACACACTTTATTGAGGTCTTGTTAAAAAAAGATTAACCCCTAAAGCCGAACGCCTGAAAAGTAGTTAAGACCAAAATTTTTTTTTTTTTTTTGCCTCCTTGCGTTTCAAACAATTTAAAATTTTTTACTTTTCAATGCGCGTTGATGAGCCCCGTTTTATTCGAGCATTGTTCTTTTTGGGGGAAAAAAGTTTAAGTTCATTATAAAAATTGCAGATTTTTTAAATTTTTAAATTTATTTATTTATTTTTTAATTTTTTTTAACCTTCACATTTACACTTAAAAACTGGGTTTAAATTATTTACAGGGTTTTTTCGTCGTGTGGATCCCTAATATGTGTAATTTTTTGTGTGTGTGTGTGTAATATATGCACAATTATTTTTTATTAAATATATATTTTTATTTTATTATTTTATTATTATTTTTTTACCCTTTTGATTTTTTTTTTTAATTTTTTTAAAATCAATGTGTTTTTTTTTTTTTCCCTTGAATATAGTGATAATATTGCAAAAAATTAAAATTGTGCCCCCTTGAACAGGAAAGGGCGGGCGCAACAGCTGCTGTATGGCTTCTTCCCGTTGGGGGTACTTAGGTCCCCGGGGAT
>JAODAL010050521.1:0-27344 GCA_025379985.1 Phyllomedusa bahiana
TGGAGTTTTGCAGCAACAAAGAGCCCTGCAGTTACTAGAAATGATTTTTTATCCAATATAAGTTCAGACTGCCCAATATCCAGGAAATACTTCAATAGCAAATGTTAATAATAAAGAATATTCCACTACAATTATCTACACTAAGTTTTGGTGAACTTTTTCCAATGTTCTTTATTGATAGCGCTTGTCTGTGTTCGCCCGGGCCCCCCCCCCCCCCCCCCCCCCGCTCCCTCCGCCGTGACTTTACACCGGTAGATGCTGCTTTAAAATTCTCTAGCTAACTACATAAAATCTTCAAATCTCTAATATAACTAAATTGGAAGGATCACAGCTAATAGCAGAGGCTGCTCTCTGCAGAAATAGACTAATTTCGCTGAGCTGTGTGGCCACAGGCAGAGCGCACGTCCTGTCCCTATGAGACGCTGAGAGACACTGAGGCTGAAACAGGAAACGCTGTTCTATGTAAAACGAAGGTCATTTTGATTTTTCCAGCCAATCGCAACCATACACATCCCAGTCATGATGTCGCACACACATCTCACCAGCTCTATTCTATAATTTGATTTGTGGCCCCCAAAATTACAGGAAGCGCCAAAAAAAGGCGCGATCTTAATAGATGATGCTCAGATTTTAACCTTAATTATCCGCATTATCTGGAAAATTCGATCACTATAAAAACCTTGCCGATTTCAACTTTGTCGATAAAAATCGCTCACCACTCGTGCTGAACCAAATATTGTGTGTTGTGTATTACCAATAGGGGGGACGGGCTGCCTCCATCTTGGATTTTAGCACTCCACCCATCTACACAGACTTTTTTTAAACAGTGCAGTGTATTTAGTAGCTGGGGCCTTCACATTCTGAAAGGTAGGTCTGGATGGACACAGAGAAATATAGCGTTTTGTGGGAAACGTAGTGTAGACCCACCTGCATTGAGGTCTCGTTGAAAGTCGAAGGTGGGCTTAAGCAATTGTGCGCAAAAGTGTGAACAAAGAACCTCATAAAACTTTTGTTTTTTTAAAGCAGAAAGTTTTTTTCAAGGTATTCTATTTTTGTGTGCTGCTGTTATTGTTATGTGTATTCAGATTACAGCCGTCACAGCGTGCACCCACATTTAAAGTTTTTTGGAGGTGCTGAACCAAATGTTGTGTGTTGTGTATTACAAATAGGGGGGACGGGCTGCCTCCATCTTGGATTTTAGCACTCCACCCATCTACACAGACTTTTTAATCAGTGCAGTTTATTTAGTAGCTGGTGCCCTTTACATTCTGAAAGGTAAAGGGCTAGATGGACCACAGAGAAATATAGCGTTAGTGTAAACGTAGTATAGGACCCACCTGCATTGAGGTCTCGTTGAAAGTCGAAGGTGGGCTTAAGCAAATTTTGCGCAAAAGTGTGAACAAAGAACCTCAGAAAACTTTTTTTTTTTAAAGCAGAAAGTTTTTTTCAACTTATTCTATTTTTGTGTGCTGCTGTTATTGTTATGTGTATTCAGATTACAGCCGTCGCAGCGTCCACCCACATTTAAAGTTTTTTGGAGGTGCTGAACCAAATACACTAAGTCTTGGTGAACTTTTCCAGTATTCTTTATAGAGCTTGTCTGTGTTTGCCCGCGGGCCCCCCCCCCACCCACCCTGTGACATTACAGCGGTAGATGCTCCATTAAAATTCCCTCTACCTAACAAACAAAAAATCTTCCAATCTCTAATCTAAGTAAATTGTAAGGATCACAGCAAATTTAGTAAGGTTACTCTGTGAAGAAATAGAGTAATTTCGCTGAGCTGTGTGGACACTAGCAGAGCGCACGTCCTTCTGCTCTGAGAGGCTGAGTGACATTGAGGCTGAACAGGAAACGCTGTTCTATGTAAAACGAGGTCATGTGATTTTTCAGCCAATCGCAACCATACACATCCCAGTCATAAACGTCGCCACACACATCTCACCCTGCTCTATTCTGTAAGCTAAATTTGCTGCCGCCAAAATGACAGAAAGCGCCGAAAATGGCGCGATTTAATAGATGAAGCACAGATTTAACCTAAATTATCGCATGATCTAAAAATTTCTATCAACATAAAAACTGTGCCGATTTCAACTTTGTCGATAATAATCGCTCAACACTAGTTACCACATATTCATATTAAATTAGTTTTATATCTTACATTGCAAATGGTTGAAGTGCTGTTTCAAGGGACAGGTGCATGTCTAATGGATATACACAGGAATAACTAATACTAAATAGATCTTCTCCACCCAGGGATGAATTTGTATCCAGCGATAGGTAAATGGTGTTTTTATAAATAACATGTGTTTTGTTGTTCTGTACAAAGGAAGAAAAAATACTATTTTTTGTGGACTCACCAAAAGAGATCAGTTCAGAAAAACTGAAAATTCAGCAAACTAGAACATTGCCCAAAACCCAAATTCGTCACTTAGAAGTTAATAATGTCTAACAATGTAGATTTTTAATACGGATTCTTGTCTCCACAATGAAGTTGGACTTCTATACTAATCCATGTTTTACAACTTATTGTCCCTTATGGAAATAATGAAGACCCTTATTACAGATATGTATTTGTAAAATAAAATGTAATGTAATTTAGTAAAAATGTAATTAGTTAAAAGCATAGGGCGACATGTATGAAGATCGGTGAGTCGGAGCGCCCGTTTTCACATTTTTTTCCGTGAAAGAAACGCCTTATTTATGTCGGCGCCCGAAGTGCGCTCATACCTGCGGTGTAAAGTTCCCTGCGTCTCGCCAAGGTGTGAGGCGCAGTGCGGAATTTAGGCGCATAAAGAATGCGCCTAACGTATTAAGTGTCTAGACAGGCTGGAAATCAGGGGAAAAGCATTAAACATGTCAGTGAATAGCAAAAAGAGTTGTCATTAAAATGAATGAATAAAGATAAATATCAAAGTTGACTAAAATAATTTTCAATGTATAGAAAAAGTTGCTCATTTAAAATGAAAGCAAATATATATAAGATCTCAAAAGAAAGAAATATCAGCTATAAAAGTTCTTAAAAAAAGGGAGAGAATTAAACTCATTTTACATTAAATAAGCAAGTGCTGATGTTGTACTGATGTACATTTTTGTCCTTTTTTTTTAAAATAAAAAATCGAGATATATTTTTTCTTCTTTCACCTTTTATTCTATTTAGTATCTACAGCAAGTGCCAGCACAGCACAGGTCTTGCTGGGACCTGTGGTCCTCCAAGCAGGATTTCTATGTTCCCAGGGCTTAGTTCTGGTCTTATTTACGGACGTATTTACGTTCGCAAATACATCACCAACTCAGCCTAAAATAATGAACAATTAGCTTAGAATTGCTACCAATGGGAAATCCGGACGCATTTACGAACGTATTTACATCCGTAAATACGTCCAAGTTTCCCATTGGTCGCCATTCTAAGCTAATTGTTCACTATTTTAGGCTGAGTTGGTGATGTATTTGCGGACGTAAATACGTCCGTAAATACGCCCAGAACTAAGCCCTGGGAACATAGAAATTGCTGTGCTGTGCTGGCTCTTGCTGTAGATACTAAATAGAATAAAAGGTGAAAGAAGAAAAAATACATCTTAATTTTTTATTTAAAAAAAAGGACAAACATGTACATCAGTACAACATCAGCATTGGTTTTATTTAATGTAAAATTAGTTCAATTCTCTCCCTTTTTTTAAGACCTTTTTTTAGCTGATATTTCTTTCTTTTCAGATCTTATATATATTTGCTTTCATTTTAAATGATCAACTTTTTCTATACATTGAAATCGATTTTATACAACTTTGAGATTTATCTTTATTCATTCATTAATTTTATAGACAACTCTTTTTTATTATTGTACTGTTGTAACTGTATTGTATTGCCCCATTACAATAAGTTCTCGCTTCACTGCGCCTCCTCCAACTCAGGTACACCCCTTTGAACTAGGTCTGCCTGTCGGAGCTGTAAAGTGCCTCACTTTGCCGACCGGCATTCATACATGCGTCGGTGTTTTCGAATCTGGTGCATCCCACCCCAGAACGCCGACAGCGCGCCTACTACACGCCCCTTCATGTTAGGCACATACGAAAGTGGCGAAGGTTGCGCCTAACAGCGCATCCCTGCGTCCGACAGTGGAGTCGGCACGGTGAGGCGCAGTATACGCCTGAAATCAGGCGCAAATCCCGATCATACATGTCGCCCATAGTTTTAATTTTAGGTTGCTGTTGGGCCCTTAGAGATTGGAGACCCATTCCAGATTGGGATTGTCATGATTTTAAAGAGCAACAATAATAAACAAGCAGGTGATAAAGGAAAGGAGGCCACCGAGACCTCCTGTTCAGGGTTCCTGAGAGTTGCTTCATTTCCTTCTCAACTATGGGACCCCAATCCTCTAGGTATATCTCTGCATATGAAAATATGGGTCTCGCCACAGCAGATGCCTGCAGCTGTTGATGCACTTATGTGACTCCTCACTAGTGTTGAGCTATTTAATCGAGAAAAGTTAAAATCAAGTCGCTTTTTATGTTTTCCTCGATCCGATCCAAATTTTTCCAGAAAAATCAGGTAAAAATCACGATTGAGACTTGTGATCACGCCATTTTGGCTGCTTCTTGTACTTTTGGTGGCCAGCCAATCCGTTCAGAGCACAGAGGGGGGGGAGGCATCAAAAATGTCACTGCTGAGGGGCTATGGCTATGGCTGCTAAAATCACATGAACCTGTTTTATGTACGGTATGTCACTGTATTTCCTGGTGAACGCCATTTCGAGTATAGTCTGTGAACTGAACACACTGCTCTCTCTGCTGTGCTTGGTTGAAAGCAGGCAGATACACCATTTCCCAGCTATTTGACAAAGGAAAATCTGCTAGATAGGTTAGTTAGGGTTGGGGTGCAGCAAGATTAGGAAAACCTAGACACCAGTAGTTAGGGATTTTTATATTGCTGCTGAGTGCTGACTGCATCTTTATTTTGATTGCTCAAAAGTTTATTGATTCTGTTTTGGGGGGACAGCTTGTGCACAAGACACTGTTAGGAAATCTGCTCTCAAAAGAAATTGCTTTGATATACTGGTTTCTTGCAGAAAATTTCAATCCATGCCCAAAAGTTTATTGTTCCTGTTTTGGGGGGACAGCCGGTGTACAAGACACTGTTAGGAAATCTGCTCTCAAAAGAACTTGCTTGGTATACTGGTTTCTTGCAGAAAATTTCATTCCATGCCCAAAAGTTTATTGATCCTGTTTTTTGGTTTTTGTTTTTTTTTTTGGGGGGGAGCCTGTGTAGAAGACACTGTTAGGAAATCTGCTCTGAAAAGAAATTGCTTTGATATACAGGTTTCTTGCAGAAAACTCAATTCTGTGTCCAAAAGTTTTTTGATTCTGTTTTGGGGAGACAGCCGGTGTATAAGACACTGTTAAAAAATCTGCCCTTAAAAGAAATTGCTTTGATATATAGGTTTCCTGCAGAAAATTTCATTCCATGCCCAAAAGTTTATTGATCCTGTTTTGGGAGGACAGCCAGTGTGCAAGACACTTCTAGGAAATGTGCTCTTAAAAGAAATCGCTTTCATATACAGGTTTCTGGCAGAAAATTTCATTCCGTGCCCAAAAGTTTATTGATCCTGTTTTTGGGGGACAGCCGGTGTACAAGACACTGTTAGGAAATCTGCTCTTCAAAACAATCGCTTTGATATACTGGTTTCTTGCAGAATATTTAATTCCATGCCCAAAAGTTTATTGATCCGGTGTACAAGACACTGTTCTTCCATAAAGCCCCATTTCACAGATATTCCATAATAAAATTCTGTTTATAATCCTATTTGCCAGTTGGAAATAATAGGGATTTAAGAACACTTGTGATTTGCTGTCTTTGGAGTACAGTTATTCAATAAGAGACTTTGAACAAATCTTGACCTTTTTAATATTTATCTTTTTTAAACATGGAGCGAAATAGAGGTGGTAAGCGAGTAAGGAGGGGCATAGGATGTGGAGCTAGAGGTACGAGACAAGGCGCTCCTTCCGGTGCTCCGGACAACACACAAGCGAGCACATCGTCAGTTGCAGGACCATCAGGCCTGTCCCCTTGGTGGGGCCCCGGTGTCTAATTATGAAAAAACTGACAAATTGTTTTCTGGAAAACACCCCTGATTCAGGGTTTTAACCCTCTCCTTTCGTCAGGGCCCCACAAATATCGTCATCAAAGCCCAAATGAAGAAAAAATGGGCCCAAATGCACCAATAAAAGACCGATTAGAAAATCCGAACATGCGGTTGGGGTCTAAGGATTTCAAAAGTAAAAGGGGCCAAGAGGTGTTTTTTGTCTGCTGTTATGCCAATGCTGTCCCCTCAGAGGAGGAAAAGGAAAGGGCCCCCCTCTTATCTTTGGAACGCCTCTTTAAGGTGCGAAAAGTAATGTTCTCCAGCCCCCTTTCCCGTAAACAGGGGTTGGGCCCTTTGTAAATCAACATCTACCCGTCCCTCTTTCCCTCCTGATCTCTCTATATTTAATCCCACACCCTCTCACCAGCTCCACAAGTCCGTGCCTTGGGAAAACCCCTTTGACCCCTTTTTACCCTTAAAACCGCACATCCAACCCCTCACCTTGCCTGCGCTCCCCTGGAAAAATATTTCAGCATCCCCCCCCCACTTACACTACCAAAAACCCTAGCCACCCCTTCACCCCCCTTACTACCAAAAACCCCGTTCCCCCCTCATCCTCCCCCAAACCACCCAATTTCCCGTTGATTCACCTCTCCCTCTACCCCTTGCCTTCCCCCTTCCAATCCCTTCACGGCTGCCTTTCCCAAGAATTCATTTTAAAATTACTACCGACCTAAAGGTTTCCCCATAACTCTCCCCCAAAAATTTCCCCCCCTAATTTTCCCAGATACCCCCCCTCACGCAATCCCCGCTCCTCCGGGCCCTTTTCCTTGCCCCCTTCTCAGCTCCTACATAACCTTCCAAGACTTCTCCCGTGCTTCCCCCACACTTGGAACCCTTACCCAAAAATCAGACTCTCCCATTTTCCCCATTTCAAAAGCAACCTGAAAACCCATTCTTCAGGATAGCCTACAACCCACTACCCCAAACCCCCATATGGGCCCCGAAAACTGTCTCCCCCACACCTTTGTCTCCCCCCTTCTTTTGTAGATTGAAGCCCGGGGCAGGGTTCTTTCTTCTGTTTCGTTTAGTCATTTTGTAAATTTGTATTTGTTCAACTTTCTTATGTATGAAATTTTCCCTTAAATGTAAGCCCCTGGAATTAATGGTGTCTAAAATAAAAAAATAATAAAATAAAAATAATAAAGAAGGATGACATGCGAAAAAGTGTATAGGCACCCTACAAAAAGGATGCCAATAAATGTATATGGCAAGATGGCGGATCCAATGTTACACAGCATGTGTGGGTTAAATTTTGAACAAGCGATCAAGGGAAAAAACCCTTTCCAAAAAAATTTAACGTCCCTGTGGAGCACATTCGCCACTCCAAGAGATAGTTTCCTCCACCACGTCATGGAAAATAAAAAAGAAGAAAAAGGAAGCCATGGAGAAGGGCACCTGGGGGGAACTGGGGATCAGCCAGGTTTCCAAGAGAAGCTACTTCTCGGCATCTTTGGCCATTCCCCACGGTTTATGCATAATGGACAATTTTGCAAAATATTCCATTGTTGCTTAGTAAGGATGTGATGGTGTACGTAAAATTTTTCGAATTTTTATGGGGGGAAGTGTTTTTAGGCAGAAATTTCTCAAACATAGGGGCTTGACTGTCTCCCGAGAAGGGGCTTAGCTTAACTTCGGCGTTCGACCCCCCTTCGGTCCAGCTGTCGCGGTTTTCAAAAATCTTTGGGCCCCATGCAAAAGATGCAAATTCTTATGCAAATTTTATGCTAGTGTAAAAGGGAATTTTTTTGGTTTTGGGGGGACTCTAAAAGGGGTGCAGGGATGCCCCAAAAGGGTAGATCCCGTCAGGGGCCTAAACAAAAGAGCCCGTGAAGTTAAAAAAAAAAAAACTGTAATGGGGGGGGTCCAATTTGATTTAGTGCATAGGGGGCCGAAAAGATAATAGATGATGCGGCCCAAAAAGGTTTCCGTCCCCTATAACTACAGCCTCGAGTGAAAACCCCCATGTTCCCCCTTTTGTGGTCTTTTGCCCCACTAATCACCGGCCCCTTTTTAGGGACACCTGCTGTAACGGGTTGGACCCCCCCTTTTTCCTTTAAACTGCCTTTAAATCTTCGGGCAAGATTTCCCCAAGGTGTTGCAAGTGCTCAATTGGTACAAGGGGCCCAAAAAATGCCAAGAAAATTTCCCCACACCATGACACCCACACCAGCTGAAACGTTGATACAAGGAGGTGGATTTATGTTTCAAGTTGTTGACGCCCAAAAATTTTGACCAACATCCGAATGTGCAGCAGAAACGAGAAACATCAGACCAGGCAACGTTTTTTCCCTTTTTCCTGTCCAATTTCGTGATTGGGGAAAATTTGGGCCCCAGTTTTTTGTTCTTAGCTGAAAAAAAGTTGACCCGGTGTGGTCTTTGTGTGTAGCCCTTGTCAAAGTTGCCGGACTGGGTTCAGGATGTCTTTGCCTACCTTGTTGTTAAGGGTGGTATTTGAGTCACTGTTGCCCCTTTTTCAGTCGAACAGTTGCCCCTTTCCTTTGCTCTGGCTCAAAAGGCTTTCCGCCCCCAAAGGGTGCCCCTACTGGGTTTTTTTTTTTTTTTTTGGCCCCTTTTGTAAACCCCAGAGTTTGGTTGTGGTGAAATTCCCCGGAGTCAGAGTTTCTGAAATATCAGATAGCCCCTTTGGCACCAACAACCTTTGGTTCAAAGGATAAATCCCCCCTTTCCCCTATGTTCTCGGTTGAACTGAGGGGATTGTTTGACCTTTTCCCCATGTAAATGCACTGAGTTGCCGCCAGTGATTGGCTGATTAGAAATTAAGTGTTAACGAGCAGTTGGACAGGTGTACCTAATAAAGTGGCCGGTGAGTGTATATGACATGTTCTTGGGCACTGGTGAAAAAAGTGATAGGGTGCTCCTGCCAGTTACCATGTGCCATTTGCAATACCGGTGTCATCTTATGTGACAGAGACCCCGTAGCAGCTGCCAGCGCTGCACCTTGTATAGCTATACTGTTCTCATCTTTTTAGTTAGCCATTGAAAGGAATGAATTATTTTAGCCCGTGAAGTTTATTTTTCTCTGACTCTTAGAGCCAAATTGTCTAAACTAAGTTGTAGCATGTATTCAGTTTACTGTTATGGATGGTAATTCCAGCTTCTCCTCACCTGTTTCGGTATTAAAATTAACCTGATCATATGCTTCCATTGACTTTAATGGGAATCGGCGATCGATCGAGATTGAAAATCAAAAATTGACATGATTTTCTTTAACATCAAAAATCGACTCGATCTCGATTTTTTTAGCAATCGCTCATCACTACTCCTCACTGCTCCCAATGTCCTTCTCTCTCTGTCCGCTGGTTCTACTCTGCAGCGTCTCTCTTAGGGCATGTTTGTGCATCCCTAAATTGATTTAAAGGGCCGGTGCGCACCACCCAGTCTATGCTCTGGAACTTTTGTCTATATGTGTTCCTCCCCCATTCCTCAGTCCCAGTTTGTTGGGATGTTTCTGGTGTTATACTTTGAGTTCTGCTTTGCATCTGCTTATGTTTTCCTAGTATTGACCTTTGGCTTTCCTTAATAGTTTACAGTGAACTCCACCTGCCCTGATCTCTGACTTATGATCCATTATACTTGTACGCTGCCTGCCCTGATCATTCGCTTTTGTCCCGACTACGTCTCTGCCTAATTTTTCCATACCACACCAGCACACTGCAAGTGATCCTGTTGGGGATAGTGACCTTTGAGTTCCCTGCAGTGGAGTCTAAACTTCCTTGCAGGGCATGAAGGTAAATACCAGTGCTTCCTGAAATCCAATCCTCTAGAAGGCTTTTACACCAAACTTGTGAATGACCCAAAGGATCCACACCTGACTTTGACAATGGCCACTTACATGTTACACAGTTTTCAATGTATTTACTTGACACAAAACAAATATCTTGGCAAAATTAACACTGAATGCTTGGTGCATCTCTACTTACCACCAATTCATTTCCACAGACTCCTTTTTTCAAGATGGATACTACCGATATGATGTTTGTCGAGTTAAAATCAGCAAACCCAACACAGGAGCTGTCTTTTAAAATAATGTTTCTGGGGTTTAGGTTGTACTTTTCTAGATCACATTACAGGAAAGAAGCTTTTATTTCCTGATAGCCACATGAAAGCACCGGACGAATGTTTTCTATAGCTGAGTAATTGGACACAACATTGTCAGAGTTCATTATAAATGCCTGTTTGGATTCAGTAAGGGGAATTGGGATCATCTGCAGTTGCATTGCTGTATGCTTTTACTATTTTATGCCAATGTGATTCAAATGAAAGTGGCTAAGTTACAATAGACAAAGCCATGAACAGAATGGCTATATATACAGTTTTATCTAAGTGCATATAGCTACATTTTGAAGGACCACTCTGTTTTATTTCCTTTAGTTCATTAGAAATTGCTTCTAGGTGCACAGTAGTTCCAGTCATTTTTCTTACCCGCAACTGAATGCAGGATTTCTCACTGCTGCCACTGAGTAATGTGCCCTGCACTCTGAGTTGCTGAAACACACAGCAAGGTCATGTGACCCAGTGAATTTCTCCTATGATACGTTTAAAGTCAGTCTCAAAGTAATATACACAGAGACAGAATTCCTGTTGGCATCAAAAGCACAGTGTCTTTCAGCTATTCAGAGAGCAGCTCATGTGGCCTAACAGAAAATCCTGTATTCAGCTGCAGGTAAGCAAAATAACTGACACTACAGTGCCCGTGAAAGTAGATTTTAATAAACTAATGGGGGAAAGATAGCCAGGAGTGATCATTTTAAGCAGTATTAGTGTAGTATTGGTGTTTAGGTGCATAAACATGCTTGGTGTGCATTGTGTAATATAAACATGCTTGTTGTACCGTGTGTTTTATTCATTGTCCTAACCACATACACAACAATTGTGATTTCTAGGAAACTCTGCAGCCCTAGCACTTCTTAACTGTACACATCGCATTACTAAGCTCCAAGGGCAACATGCATGAAATTTGGCGTGCGAACGCCAAATTTCATCCGCCTAGTAACAGCATAGAATGCGCCTAATTACTGACCAGCGGGTCATAAATCAAGCGCATTCTAGTGCTAGTATGACAGTTCTGGCTCAGGTATACCACTTTGAAAGTGGTTTACCTGTTCCAGCAGTAATGTGCCCAGAAATGTCGTAGCGAAGCTATAAATATGTAGCTTCGCTACAGTTCTAGTGTGCCCCGCCTCCCGCACGCCCTCCGAGATCGGGCGCATTACAAAGCACCGCAAGTGCTGTGTAATGTGCCCCGGAGGGGCGTGCGGGAGATTTTAAAATGTATGAAAGGGGCTGTACCAGATATTGGGCTGTAAAGACGCCAGATATCTGGCGCAGTCCCATTCATATATGTCACCCCAAATGTCTGCGATAATTTGTTAATTCCCTAATCTTTATACATCATGTACACAAAACAGACACAATGTAGATAAAAACTACTAGTTGGATACTAGGTTATATAGCTAATTTCTATAGAACTACTGTTCTCTTTAAACCCTTAAGGACCTTGCGTTTTTTTGGTTGACACGTTAGTTCTTTCCTCCAAGAGCCATACATTTTTTTTTTATTTGTCCACCTACCTAGACAAATAAGGGCTTTTGTTTTGCGGGACAAGATGTACTTTCTAATGGTGTTATTCACCGTAGCATAGAATATACTGGGAAATCGCAAAAAAATCCAAGTGAGGCAAAATGTGAAAAAAACAAACTTGCGCCATGTTTGCGGGGATTTTTTTTTAGGACGTTCACTCTCCGCTATAAATAATGTGTTCTCTGTATTCTTCAGGTTGATATAATTCTGACAATATCAAACACGTAGGGTTTTTGTTATGTTATGGTACCGCAAAAAAAATCCAAACATTTTCTATTTTTGAAATAGGATATCAGTTTGGAATTCCTGAGACTTTTTTGATACTTTTATTCCAATTTTTAGAGAATGGGAAATGACAAAAAAAATTATATTTTGGTGTTTGGATTTTTTTTCTTCTACAAAGTTCAGCGTATGGGATAAATGATGTTATATCTTAATAGATCAGACTTTTTAGGATGCGTCGATCAAATTCTGTGTAACCTCTTTTTTTAATTTTTAAATAAAATATATTTTATTATCGTTATTATTTTTTTTATTTATAAATTGGCAAAAGGAGGGTGATTTGAACTTTTTATATATATTTTTTACACTTTTAAACTTTTTTTTTTACTTTAACATTAAGGCCCCTCTAGGGTACTTCACCACTAGGAAGCACAATCATTTATACAAGCTAATGCATTGTATAGACAATGCATTAAGGCATGTTCACACGGCTTAAAATGGGCCGTATTTCGGTCCGTAATTACGCGCCGGAGTGCGCCTATTACGGGCCGAAAACGGCCCATTCATTACGGTAATTCACAGTTCTTATAGAGAACTATGGATTACGTCTGACATGTGAATTACTAGCCCAAATACACGGCGCTAGCAATTCAAGTCTATGGGCCGGCGAAGTGCCGGCCCCCTGCTCAGTCCCCCGCTCCCGCCCCGCCCCCGGTCACATGGCGTAATTGCGGGGCGGAATTACGCCCCGCAGTTAAGCCGTGTGAACATAGCCTTAGGGTGTACTAATATGGCAGTTTTACTACTTCCTGCCTGGGGCAAGAAATAGTGAAACAAAAAACATGGAGGTGATGGAAGCCTTCACAAGCGATCTCGCCGCTTATGTCCCAATCAGAGTAAGAAACAGTGCGCAACACCGTTTTTCATTCATTTAGATGCCGCGGTGTATAAGGAGTTAAACAGAGCAGAATGGCGGTGGATCTATCCCACGCTGTAACCGGCAGGTGTTAGCTGCAATTAGCAGCTGAAAGCCGCCGGCTATGTAGCGGGATCACAGCACGATACAGCTTCAAAGCCCCTTACCGGCACTGGGACATAAGTTTATTTCCAGTATTGTTAAGGGGTTAATCGATCTGGGTCTATTTTAGTCATAAGGACCAAACTTTTTTTTTCTTTCTTCTATCATCACCTTTCAAAAATAATATCTTTTATATTTTTTGTTTAGGAAGCTGTATGAGGGCTTGCTTTTTGCAGAATAATTTGAATTTCAATGTCCCGATTTGGGGTAGATATTATTAACTCTTTCTAGGAAGGATATGGAGAAAAACAGAAATTTTGCCATTGTTTTTCATACTTTATTTTATTTCTGTTTACCATGCAGCATAAATAATATGCTTCATTTATTGCATGGGTCAGTACGAATATGGATTTACCAAATATGTGTATTTATTTATTTATACAGGACAACCCATGGTTTTTATTGGAAGTATGTTTGAAAAAAACGCAGCAATTTTGCAATTTTTTTTTTCTGTTCACAGTGCAGCGCAAATAATGTGTTACCTTTATTGTGTGGATCAGTTTTGATATAGGGACACTAAATATGTGTACTGTAGTTTTTTATGTTTTACTGTTTGCATAATAAGACAGTTAAAAATCATTCTATTTTTGTTCTTTATATTTTTTTATTGTTTCGTAGCCATACAAGAGTTTGTTTTATGCAGGACAAGATGTGGTTTTTACTGTATTTATTTTCGGTACATGGGGCATTTTGGTTAACTTTTATTTATGCCATAGTTTATTGCCCTTTTTTATTTATTGGCCATTCAGTTGCAGTAATGTGAATTTTATTAAGTGGATTGTTGTAACCATAGTGATTCCCTATTTGTGTGGGGTTCTTTTGTTAATTTTGTTTTTAAATAAAACCAAATTTAACAGAAGAAAATGTGTTTAATTGTGTTTTTCTTTTCTTTTTTTTGCTGTTCATTTTTTTTACATTATTTTTATTTAGCTTTTTTCTTTTTTTTGTCCCACTAGGGAATTTTACATTATAATCTTTATATTGTTTAAATAGGGTTTTGGTATACTCAGTACCAAAGTATTACTGCCTGTCAGTGTGAGGGTATGTTCACATGCAGGGTTGACTCCAGGTTGGGATACGTTTTTAGATGCATGTTTGGATCTGTGTTTCAGACCCTAAATGGACCAAAACACCCATCTAACAATGTGCAGTGTGATTTACATTGCTTTCAATATAAAACGTGCATTGGCGTTCAGACAAGTGATCGCCAGTGCGTGTTTACATGCGTCTTTCTGATGCGTCTTTCGGCTCTGTTCTAAGAATTGTCACGTCAATTCTTGATCCTAAAGATGCAGCAGATGCCCTTTTTAAAGCTATAGGGTGCGATCCTGCTGAAGCTAAAACGGAGCCAAACACGTACCTGCATGTTGGATGCGTTTTGGATGCAATTTAAGCAGCGCTTTTGAATGCGTTTTTCAGATCCAAAACTGGATCCAACACGCCGTGTGAACATACCCTAAAACTAAATAGATTTACAGCCACGTCAGGCCCCAGGGCCTTTGTTAGGTGCCGATTGGAGACAGAACCTCTATCAATTGTGGCCTCTAAGGGGTTAAACTGCTCTGATCAGAGATAACTGCAGGAGCCTGGCTGTCAATCACCACCGTAACCTTTGCAATCCACATGTTGTACATGTAGGTCATGGTGGATTAAGTAACGAGGCACCATTACATATAGGTATTAAAAGGTATTAAAAAGTTAAAGCTGAAATTAAAGAGGCCCTTGAACCATCAAGGTCTTGACAGTACTGCCCAACACAAGGGAGTAGATGCTGCATGTACCACTGACAACTAGGAATATTTTTTCTAGAAAATCAACAATCAAAATGGCTGCCAGACTACTAAGAAGTAGATCTGTCTACATGCCTTGCCTTTATCTCCTTTTATTGTAATTTCTATTGACATGCAATCAAATGGTTGTCAGTTCTTTGTTGTCATTTCTTCATATTTTACATCCATTCCTTATAGATATTGTCTGGTTGAGCATACCTGTAACAGTGCCATCACTTCTGCAGTAGCAGCGGTAATGTCCACCGACTGCTCTACATTCTTCATCATCAGAACATGAACAAGATTCCGGAACAGTGGATGGATCTGAAATATAGGTGTAAAAATATTTTTCCAACTAGTAACTGTCAGCAGAACTATTATTCAATGATTTTATCCTAACGATGTTTACACAATCAGTAATCTGTTTCACATACAAATAGCTACTTCATATCTTTGGGTATGGCTGGTATTGAAGTAGGAATAAGTCAATAGTCCATTTATGGCAGGACAGTATTATGCATTAATCACTTATTTAATGCATAATATTATGCATTAAATAAGTGATTAACAAAAAACAGCAAAAAAAATTCAAAAGTGGATTAATTGTAAAAAATGATTACAAAATATTATAAAACATAAACAATAAATTAATAAAATCATCAGCTGTATGATCACCATTTGTCTGGGACATTTTAATTTAAAGGGTTGCACAGATGTGTCCACCATTATTTTTCCACAAATTTAGTTAACGGGGTTCTCCAGGATCTTTTTATTTGCTAGAGGGCTCAAACTTTTATTATGTTGAATTTTGTAATTAATGCTTATTAAAAATTATTTACCTGTTCTGCTGTACAAAATGAGTCAGTGAGCCTTGTTCTCCCTTCCACCCCTACCTCTTGCAAACCATGTGACGTTCATTGATTACATAGCCTGAATGAACGTTTTGTAATCACTCAGTGGATGTGCTTTGAAACCAGGCTCAGTTTATAAACACTTCCCCTGTAGTGGGTGTGACATGACCAAGAAGGATCTGGATGCATATAGTGAGGTCATTTTCTCCTGCCAGTCTCAGCAGCAGGATTGAATACAGGGGAGAGGAATTATTTGTTAGCTCTGCTTCAATTACTATGTGTACTAGGCAACTGTGTGCTAGGACCATTTACATAGTTACTTAGGAGTCACTATTTAAACTAAGGTGCTGACAGGAATGTAATCATGACAGCAAGTAGTGAGCTGGAGGGGGTAGGAGGTTACACACTAACACTAATGTAGGCACATACACACTTGCAGTGATAACTATGTTTAATAGTGACTTATTATTGCTAGCTGCTAAAGTCAAGTTGCCTTTATAATTATGATCAAAAAACAATTGCTGAGGGGGGTGAGGTCATCCACCTTTCTTGGATGCTAGAAAGGCAATCTAGTGTACAGGAAAGCTGGGTAATGCCACATTGCACAGAGCAATCTGATTTACAGTAATGGGACAACTGTGTGCCAGCTGTAGGGATGTAAAGCACGTACATAGAAATATATAAACCAAATTATATACTTGTACAAGTATTACATATATTATAGGCTGAGGAAATAATGTTTTTTTAACTTGGTACAAAGTGTGATTGGTGCACTGTACAATACATAGCCTGCAGCAGGTAACCAGGAAGTGAACTGGAGCAGAGATGTGAGAATGATGATGGAAGGGAATACAGGGCACGGCTGAACAGTGCTAGGAGGATTAGCGTTTGGGTGCAAGGAAGTCCTAGATTGTAACTGCAGTGCATTGTGGGACTTGTAGGAAAGAGCTGCTGGAGAACTACTGACCCACCCACAAGAAAGAAGTTTCACTGCAAAAAGTGGGTCTTATAATAGATGAAGAATGAGGCACTAGAAACACATGAGGGTAGTGGAATATCTTTACTTTTCAATGTAAACACTGTTTGTGGTGTTCTATGAAATATTTAATCTCCCGGATAATCCCTTTAAGGACACCAATCTCACAGTAAAAGTTCAATATAATATTGTGAAATATCCTCAACAGGCTGCAATTCACATGCCAAACCCTTGGTGGTCCAACAGAGTCACATATAACATAAACAACTCCAGAAAGAGTATTGTGAAATCATGTATTTTTTCAGAGCTGGTCATCTTACGGCACACAATATATTAGGCCAACAGGAAATGTGAAACATCTGTTCAGCATAAAGCGATTGTCCCAGTTGTACAAGACCTCCTCCAAACAGACAGCTGAGGCCCCTTGCAATAAATGGTTACTAGTTGAGCGAACAGTAAAAAGTTCTAGTTTAATTAGAACCTCAATCTTTTGTGAGTTTGGTTCGAAGTTCTATTCAAACTCGAACTTCAAACTCCATTAAATCCTATGGGAGAAGATGTTCTGGTTGATCTTTATACCTATACAGGTGAAGAGAAGCTGGAATTACCATCCATAACAGTAAACTGGATACGTGAAACAACTTAGTGAAGAAAATTCGTCTCTAAGTGACAGAAAAAAATTGAGAGGCTAAAATACTTCATTCCTTTCAATGGCTAACTGAAAAGATAAGGACATCTTGCAAGCAAGGGCATAGCTATAGGAGATGCAGTGGTAGCAGCTGCTACGGGGCCCTGCATCCTGAGGGCGGCCAAAAGCCCCTTTGACAAATAGGAGATTTGGAGACGTTGTGTTATACAATTAATGAACCCCTAAAATTGCAAAAACAGAACCTTTGGGCACTGAGTATGATTTAGCAAATCCAAGCACTCTGTGTAATATATATCCATGTATATGAGAGTTAGGCGTTATGTGAGCCCGCAAATGTCGCCAATAACAGCTTCTGGGTGTGGGAAAGATGCAGCCAGCAATACCAAACTCCCTAAATATTGATGTCTATGGAGAGGAAGATGCTATCTAACTAAGAGCAGTCTGTATAGTGCAGAGAGTGAGCTGAGACATTTTTGACACTTCTCTGTGCTCTGCAATGATTGGATGGCCGACAAAAGTGCAGAAAGGTGATTGGATGGCGCCAAAAGTGCAGAAAGCCACTGAAAACTAAACTAAAAATGGCGTGTCGAACTAGAACTAGAACTTTACTCGAAAGAACAGAGAAGTTCTACTAGAACTTAACTTTTCTAGAACAGATCGATCAACACTAGCGATTCCTGTAAGCAGAAGCTAAGAGCAATCACCCATTTACTGCAGTGGACATTACAGGAGAAATATGGTATTGCATATTATCCATTCAAATGCAGAACATGTTCCGTCTTACAGATGGTGGGTTTAGAGCATACAGAATATGGGCAGGATAACTACTAGACTAGAATTTTCATAGATTCAAGTATCTTCCCAGGTACATGTCATTGTATCGCTAGTTTATTGTCTTATTTTATTGTCTTACCTGTGCAATATCCAGAATAGTACATGGGGGTCCAACTGAGTTTATAGATATAAAATCCTCCAGGACAAGCCTTAATCTTCACGTCTGATGTCCACTGACAGCAATAACCATTATCAGAAGTACAAACTGTACGATTCACAATTCCATCTGAAGGTTGTGGATGTGTTCCTTCTAACCACATGGGATATCTGGCGTAACAACTACCTGCAGAGGAACAAAACTCTGCCATTTGGATTCCACCACTGCCCATAAAACGATACCATCCATTGAGGTAATAGTCAGAACGTCCATAGTAGTAGTAATAGTAGTAATAGTAATAATAATCAAAATACGATGTGCTCCTGGAAGGTTCATTCAGGGTAGTATAGTTGAAGCATGGATCAGAGCAGGTGTGGGACCCAGTGTATTTGATACATTCTCTTCCAAACCCACAGATATCCTTTGTGCATTCATCTATCTCACATCTATAGCCATCTCCATAATATCCTTCTGGGCAATAGCAGGAAAAGGATCCGTAGTAGTTGGAACAATTTGCTAGCGGGTCACAATTGTTCAGCGTGGGTGAAGAACATTCATCTATATCAACACAAGTTTTATTTTCCAATATGAAGCCATAGTAACAGACACAGTTGTATGAGCCATAGGTGTTGACACAATACCCATTATAGTTGCATGGATTTGACCATTGGTAATAATCACATTCATCAATATCATAGCATGAAAATCCGTCGCCCCTGAAGCCTTCTTTACACACACAGGAAAAGTCAAATAAATCTTTTTTACAGATAGCATTCATGTCACATTTTGAGCAGAACGCTGTGAAAGAAAAAAAAAAATATATATATATATATATTCATTTTTAGCAATAGACATTACACTGGATTTATATTCTTGACCACATTAATAACTGCACAGTTATGAGAAAGAAAGCACAACCTCTTTGGATTTACATTATGGTATATAATGAAAAATAACTTAGTCCTGAGGGGGTCTTTTAACAAGGTATATACAAGCTCAGATGAATAACAACACATGACAAATTACACGCGTCATTTTTTATTTTACAAAAACTAGGCCAAAATGCTAAAGCAGTGTTTGAAAAAGTAAATATACCTTCCCTGCTTCCTGTACGGCTAGAGGAAAGAAGGTTTCTACATAAACATATAAGACAATTCTTTACTGTAAGAGCAGTGAAACTGTGAAGAGCTCTGCAAGAGGAACCTGTCGCTTTGAACTAACTAATAGAGTCAAAAAATCGTGCACTACAAGTTATAGTGGCAAGTTTTCTGGGAAGGGTCGCTGGTCCAGGGATTTATTTATATTGGTTGCCAGATTTGGAGTCAGAAACAATTTTTTTTTTTCCTAAAATGAGAACAATTGGCTTCTGTCTCATAATATTTTTTGATTTATTTTGGATCAACACTGCAGGATAATACTTTCACCCTCCATGCAAATAGAAAAAGGAATCCTGTACCAGGAAAATATATAAATAGCAAATACCTTATTTATTGAAATCTTTTACAAAATGAGGCAAGCAGCAAGCACAGCAAGTATAGTACAGGTGTAGCAAACCTAAACAGAACAGATATTGCACCGTGATATCAGAGCACAGAATGTTATCTAAACTTTTTCAATGCTTTTTACTGGCTTTTGTTTACATATCAGAACAGATAATATGAAAAGTCATGATAACACAGTCAAGCTGTACTCTGCTACATCTGTATCACACCCTCTCCTAAGCTCAGGCGTTTCCGACCACTTCCGAGCCCTTGTTCGCAGTTGCTGTAGCCGACAGTTTGGAATCTGGTGGAGTTATGAGACTGCTTTTTTGTCAGTGGAGGGTAAGCACACTGTTTTCTTTCTGATTTATACACTGCAGGATAATAGGCTGAACTGAATGGATACATTTCTTTCTTTAGCCTACAAACTAGGTCACTTTGATTACATAGAAATTAAAATAGTTAGTATTGATCATCAGCAACTGCAACTACCTCTATAAAGCCAGAAGTTTTGGGTGTTTGCTAGTGTGGAGTCCTTATTGGTATGTTAACACAACAAGGAAGACATCAGCAATGATCTTCAAAAAGCAATTGTTACTTGGAAGGGTTACAAACCAATTACAAAGAACTTGAAATCATCATTCTATGATGAGGAAGAATATTTATAAGTGGAAAAAATTCGAGTGGATGTTCCAGCAAGTGCACCTCAAGGTCAGACCATGTAATGCTCAGAAAAATCGCCAAAAACCCAACACCTACATCTCAGACTCCAGAGTTATCAGCTATGTGTTAAATGTTCTAGTTCATGACATTACACTTAGAACCACAAGACTTCTGGATCAACGTTCTTTAGAAAGACAGGACCAAAGTGGAGATGTTTGGTTTTCGCCAAAAATGGCACTGTGCGTTTTGACCAAACACACCATATCATTACAAATATCTCATACTTACTATCAAGCACAGTGTGGGAGGGGTGATGATTTTGGCTTGTTTGCAGCTGCAGGCAGGGGCATTATTGAGTTAAGCATGATTATAAGTATTCTAGAGTCAAATGTGAGGCCAACTAACAGCTAAACATTTGCAGAACCTGAATCATGCAACAAGACAATAATCCCAAGCACAACAGCAAATCTACAACAAGATAGCTAAAAAAAAGAAAAAAACAATTACAAAGTTATGCCCAGACCTCAACCAGTGGGACCTAAAGAGAGCTATGCATTAACGAATGCTCACAATCGTCAATGAATTGAAGCAATGTTGTCAAGAAGAGTGTGCCAAACTTCCTGCGGAGCAATGTGAGGGACTGATAAAGTCACCTAGAAAATGATTGCTTCAAGTTATTGCTGCTGAAGATGGTTCTACAAGCTATTGATTTATGGGGTGTACTTAGTTTTTCACATATGCCTTTTCCATTATAGCTTCATTTTTGTTAAATAACTAATGACACTCTGAAATATGTTGTGTGTTGTTTTTCATCTGAGTTTGTATTGATGTAAGTTTAAGACCTTCTAAGGACCTTTTTTTATTTTGTCCTGATACCTCAAAACCCCAAATTCAAAGAGTGCATACTTTCTTTTTTTATTATGACTGAATAAAGATTCATAACATGAGTCATCTGTTAAATTAAGAACAAATAAAATTGTCAAGGACTAGAAAAAAGAATCCTTTTTTTTCTATAAACAATACTACTTAGCGCTCAAAAGTTAACTGCAATACCAGGCACAGTCCATGACCAAGGGTGGTACTGTTTAGAAAAAAAATCAAAAGCAGCTATACTTTTTGTTTTACTAGCTAAATTAGACACTGACTTCTATGGAAGAGTGTTGTACGCATGCTCTGTGACCTGTGCAGATGTCACAGCACAAATAGGTTGTTTTTTTAATGTTGTGTGTAAAACCACTGTAATAGAGGTGATATCTTTCATTCTGACATCTAAAGTCTCTGAAAAACTCTTGTTCACTAGCTTCTTTGTAGTAAATGAGTTATTCCAGCTTCCATCTTGCTAGTCTTCTCTGGAAAGAGTAAGATGAATACCTAGCATCAGGCCTTTCCATCATAGATAGTCATGCACTATGTCCACTATCATGGTCAGTTTTTATGGAAATGAAGAGCTGGTTGTGTACATTGCTGTCTACCTCCACCACTTCTTCTCTAAATAACTGAATACCTTTGGACATAATACCTCTGCCAAAACAAATTGTGGGTGAATATCTCCAACAGAGTTAAAACAACATATACTTACAAGATGTGTTAAATGTGTTACCTTTGAATGAAGAAAAGAAAAATGTGTCAAATATCAGACATAACTAATATAAAGAAAATATCTGATAGTTGTTTACAGAACTGAGAAATAATTGGTCTATTCAAAGTTAAAATATTAAAAAGATATTTAAAATTTTATGAACACCTTTATTTAAAAGGATAAACCATAAACCATATACATCAAACAGCCACAACTTTAAAAACTAGTATTGTAGAAGTCTCTGTTGTCAGGTCCTTGTTCTATATATGCATCAATGTATAATAAATGGCAGGAAATCTCCTGCCATTTTATGCTCTCCTGCTCTCTAGATCAGATAAAGTTGTTGCTATGCAACTGCCTCAAGGAACTCTCACGACTATCAGCTGACCATGCATACATGTGAGCTTTATTGTTGGGAGTGGTTGATTGCTAGCCCTCTATAAAGCAGAGTTTCTTTTTGTGTCTGGCACGTCTATAGCGGTAGCTGGGTGATGGTGTCTTGTGAGCTTGTTGTATTCAGTCCTATTTTGGTCAGTTATCTGCTTCAAATTATTAGGATTTATCTACACAACAGTGATTTACTGTCAGATTTCAGATTTTACTTAGAAACGGCAGAGTATTGTACAGTTTAATATTAATCGGCTAGCTGAAAACCGACCACAAAATCCACGGCAAAAACACGGAAAAAAACTAAAACTGACTGTAAAATACTGGTCGGATTCAACAATAGAATCCAATGGTATTTTACAATTGCTGTGTGCACGTAGCTTTAGGGTATGTTAAAACAGCGTAACTGCGGCGCTTACAGTACGGCCGCTATACGCCAGGTGTTTTGGGAGTTGCGCTGATCAGCGCGTATTCCCAAAGCACGGGAGGGCGCAGCCCGCTGGCCCGATTGCCCTGCATTCCCCCCAGCGCGTAATCGCCGCAAATACTGCCATGTCACTTACCCCCCCGCGCCTACAAAACAATCGTATTGTACACATGGGGGGGGGGGGACGAGGCGTAATCCATAGTCCTCTATGAGAGCTATGGATTACTGTAATTGCGGCGCGCATCTCGCCGCGTATTAAGCTCAATACGTGGCAAAATACACCCGCAATTACGCCTGAAAATAAGCCGTGTGAACAGAGTCCTCTTTATATTAGCTCTCTGTTGCTTCTGTTCTGCCTTGTGTCAGTCTTGCAGTGTGTTCTATTCCTGAGTTCTCTTTGGTGGTTTTGAGTTGTTTCAGTAGGGTCAGTATAGTAAAGGACATTATTAGGGATATTGTCAGGGGTAGGATAGGGCCAGGTGTGTCTGATGTTAGGGTTAGCATTAGGGACAGGTTAGGAAACGATTAGGGAAAGTTAGTGGTTAGAGTCAGATGTTTTTTGGTGTATTGCTTCTGTATCCTAGTCATAAATCCGTCATTAATTATTTTTTGTTTTCCCCTTTATATTGCTTGCATGGCTTCATTTCTGTTATAAGTTTTGTTGCCATCAGTTTAAACCAGCAACATTATAAAATGAGCCTTGTATGCCCACAACCCTGTTGACAGTTCTCCAGTTATTCTTCTTAGGGTGATATTTGCCAGGTCCAAAACAGTGCATACCAGAAATACCCCACACACTCTGATGTTAAGAAGATGTTCTGACCCAGTACTCTCGCCATCCCAATGTCACTCACATCCTTTTAGCTGCCTATTTGTTCTCCTTCTAACAGATTAGCTTTAATAACTGCCTGTTCACTTGCTGCCTGATATCTCCCACCCCTTGAAAGGCACCAATGCCATTTTATAATCAATACTAATTACTTAACAGCTTAGTGGTTTAAATGTTATAGCGGATCAGTATAGTAAATAGAACATTATCAATGGATAAAGAAATCAATTAACATAAAAGGGATCAAGGGACAGATAGATACAATTTTTTAAAAAATATAGAGCCTTTGCCCTTAATTAAATATAATTCCTCAGCATTCAGTAATACATTTACGCATTTGTGCTGGTCAGGCCACAGCTGAGAATGCTGCATGTGAATGCTCCATTATGTAGATAGACACCTATCATTCCTACCTATAGTATCATGAACTATATTTTCTTTAATTATAATGATATAATACACACTCTCACTTGATTAGTTTGTTCTTACATACAGTTGAAACAAGAAGTTTCCATACACTATATAAAAATACCCATATGCATGTTTTTCTCACTATCTGACATGAAATCAGAGTAAACCTTTACCATTTTAGGTCAATTAGGATTACTAAAATAATTTATATTTTGCCAAATGCCAGAATAATGCCAGAGAGATAATTTTTTAAAGGCATTTCTATTACTTTTTACAAAGTCAGAAGTTTACATACATTTCATTAGTATTTGGTAGTATTGCCCTTAAACTGAATGACTTGGGTCAAATGTTTTGGATATCCTTTCACAAGCTTCTCACAATAGTTGATAGGAATTTTGGCCCATTCCTCCTAACAGAACTGGTGTAACTGAGCCACGTTTGTAGGTCTCTTGCTCGCACCTGCCTTTTCAGCTTTGCCCATAAATTTCCAATAGGATTGAGATAAGGGCTTTGTGATGACCACTCCAAAAAATTGACTTGGTTATCGTTAAACCACTTTGTAACCAATTTGGCAATATACTTTGGGTCATTATCCATTTGTAAGACACATTTCCACCCAAGCTTTAACTTCCTGGCTGATTTCTTGAGATGTTGGTTCAGTATTGCCACATAATCTTCTTTCCTCATGATTCCATCAACTTTGTGAAGTGCTCCAGTCCCTCCTGCAGCAAAACAAATCCACAACAGGATGCTGCCACAACTGTGTTTCACAGTTGGGATAGCGTTCTTAGGCTTCCAAGCTTCTCCTTTTTGCCTCCATGTAACGATGGTAGTTATGGTCAAACAGTTAAATTTTAGTTTCATCAGACCACAGGACATGTCTCCAAAAATGTAGGTCTGTGACGGACTTGGTAGTGGATCCGCTGGACCACCGCAGGCGATGGTAGTTAAGCCACGCCAGGGAACGGAATCTAAGTAGCCCCCGGTTTTCACCAGAGCCCGGGATGGACTTGCTGCGGCGTGAGGCTACCAGGTCGTTACCCCCGACGTGACTTGCTTGCGGCGGCAGCCGAGGTGCAGCGAGGTACAAAATTGTATTCCAAGAATCGTAGCGGTAGGCAGGCAGTATGGTCAGGGCAGGCGGCAATGGTTCGTGGTCGTGGACAGGCGATAAGGTCAGGGCAGGCGGCAATGGATCGTGGTCGAGAAACGTAGCAAGGTCTGGTACACGGCAAGGCAAATAGACTATCAGGAACGCTTTCACAAAGGCACGGGGCAACAAAGATCCAGCGGGGAAGTGACGTGGGTCCAAAACTTAAATAGAGACAGCGCCCGGCAATTAGCCAATTACCGGCGCACTGTCCCTTTAAATCTACATGAACGAGCGCGCGCGCGCGCTAGGGGGCGCGCACGCGCATGCCGGCCAGCAGGGGACACGGACCGAACGGGAGCGCGGTCAGGTGAGGAGACGGGACGGATGCAGCCACGGGCGACAGTGGGACCCGCGGCGGCACCCGTCCCCGCCGGGGACCTGCCGCGGGGGACACGGGTGCGACCGCGGTCCGTGGACCGGACCGCGGCGCAACCCGTTACAAGGTCTTTGTTCCTGTGTGCATTTGCAAACATTAATCTGGCTTTTATATGTTTCTTTTGGAGTAATGGCTTCGTCCTGGCAGAGAGGCATTTCAGCCCATGTTGATACAGTTCTCGTTTCACTGTGGATAATGATACAATCTTGCCAGCTTCTGCCAGCATCTTCACAAGGTCTTTTACTTTTGTTCTTGGGTTGATATGCAGATGTCAGAGCAAAGCATGCTCATCTCTGAGACCCAGAACACGTTTCCTTCCTTAGCAGTATGATGACTGGACAGTCCCATCTTGATTGTACTTGCATATAATTGTACAGATGTACGGATGAATGAGGCACCCAAGGATGATTCAGACTTATAAAAGTTCACTATTCTCTTCCTAATAGCTTGACTGATTTCTTTAGACTTTCTCATGATGTTACACACAGAAGCAGTGTGTTTTTGGTGTGCATTAAAAAATATCCACAGGTGTGTCGCTAATTAACTCAGATGTTGTCAAGAAACCTATCAGAAGCTTCCAAAGACATGACCTCGTCATATGGGCTGCCCCAAATTGTTGAAAGACATAAAGGGCGACATGTATGAAGCTCGCCGGGTCGAGGCGCACCTTTCCGCCAGTTTTCCGGCGGAATCTGCGCCTGATATATGTCGGGGCCGGGGCGCGCTCATACATCCTATGTAAATTCCGCCGCGCCTCGCCTGTGTGTTAGGCGCATTGCGGGACTGAGGCGCAGTGCGGCGCTGCGCCTATGATTCGGCGCCGGAGGTAGTGCGGACATACATGCGGGGAAAAGTCCGCCGCGCCCCGCCAGTGTGTGGGGCGCAGTGCGGGGACCGAGGCGCAGTGCGGCGCTGCGCCTAAGATTCGCCGTCCGAGGCGGTGCGCTCTTACATGCGGGGAAAAGTTCCCTGCGCCTCGCCAGTGTGTGTGGGGCACAGTGCGGGGACATGGGCGCAGTGCGGGACTTAGGCGCCGTGCAGGACTGTGCCGAAAAACAGTTCCGATGCGAGACAGGCTGGAAAACAGCGAGAAATCATTCCAGATGTCGGTGCGGAGTATGAATCAAAAATCGCCTTTATAAAGGCGTTCAACATTCTCAGGAAAAGAGCTGAAACCTAAAAAATAAAAAATACATAAAACAAAATCACTTTCCAATCTCCGAATTCAAGCATTAGGATATTGGAAATTGCCGGGAAATACAGTAATTCAAATTCAGAAAGCTATTCTGACTGGTCGGCATAAACCAGCCAATCAGAATAGGAGTGACAGTGAACCATTAAAACCTCTGGGGAAGTTTAGACCAATCAGAATCCACGGTGGGCTAGTTCAAAATACAGTAAAAATGCTGAAAAGAGCTGATTGGTTAAGCTACCGGGGACTTAGCTAGCTCAGCCAATCAGAATAGGAGTGAAAGAGACTGTAGCGGGCGACGCCGCGCTCCGGCCCGCGGGCCGCAGGCGCACCCGTGCCCTCTCTCTGGGATCCTTGCCCGGGACGGGTGGCGCTGCTGGCCGCGGGACGGGCCGCGGGCGCGCTCGCTCCGGCCACTCACCTGACCTCGTTCCTGCTCTGTCGGCGTCCTCTGCCGGCCGCAGCGCGCGTGCCCACTCTCTAGCGCGCGCTCGTCCTCGTACATTTAAAGGGCCAGCGTGCCAATAATTGGCTGCTTGCCTGGTGCTGCCCCTATATATTGGTGACGTCAGCGGGACTTCCTTTGCTGGATCTATGTTGCCCCGTGCCCTAGAGAAAGCGTTCCAAAG
>JAODAL010050522.1:0-27344 GCA_025379985.1 Phyllomedusa bahiana
CTCTAATATAACTAAATTGGAAGGATCACAGCAATACGAGGTTTCTCTGTGCAGAAATAACTAATTTCCCTGACGTGTGGCCACAGGCAGAGCGCAGTCCTTTCCCATGAGACGCGAGAGACACTGGGGGAAAAACGGAAACGCTTTTTCATTAAAAGAGGTCATGTGATTTTCCAGCCAATCGCAACATACACATCCCATCTGACGTCGCACACAATCCATCCTGTCTATTCTAAAAACTTTTTTTCTGGCCCCCAAAAAATTACGGGAAAAGCCCCAAAAAAGGGCGCGATCAATAGATGATGCCAGATTTTAACCTTAATTTCGCATGATCTGGAAAATTTCAAAATCCCATAAAAACCTGCCGATTTCAACTTTGTCGATAAAAATCGCTCAACACTACTTATAACCGTTAGTGAGATCTGTTACAATCCATTTCACAACAGATTTATTATAGTGGTTGTGGCTCCATTAATAATGTAAGTCATTGTACAAATGTAAAATAAGTCTTAACTTAAAAGTTGTATGTTCTTTTAAAAATAATAATTTTTAATTGGCTTACTCAAAAAAATGTTAGGGGGAAAACATTTTTACTTTTTTTGCAGTTTTTTTAGATTTGGTGGAAAATATAGTAGTAATGGTAGTATGAGCAGACCCTTACATGTGTAGTAATGCAGCAAAAGCATTAGGAGACAATAAACCCCAATTATTGTAGATTGTAATTTTTCTGTTTTGTGAGCTCTAATCATAAATGTATGCCAAGGTTTTCTCAAACTTTTTAGGATTGCGGATCCCCTGGAAAGTAAATAATATTTTGAAGAATTCCTAACAACCTTTTTTTTCAAAAGATAATACAAAGACTAGGCACTAATAATACAAGTCAATAGAAAATATTTTCTTGTTTG
Source organism: Phyllomedusa bahiana (assembly GCA_025379985.1). NCBI lineage: Eukaryota > Metazoa > Chordata > Amphibia > Anura > Hylidae > Phyllomedusa > Phyllomedusa bahiana. The sequence continues at coordinate 906 of JAODAL010050522.1, forward strand.
TAAGCAGACTAACATATAAAAAATAAAAGAGTAGGACCAATGACCAATAATGCAAACTATCAAAGAAACAAAGTTGAGAGTACATAAGCAAGGAAATGAGACCCCTGCAGCCTGCCTTTTCACACTTAAATGAAGTAAAAGCATTGACCAACTTAATTCGACCCAGATGTTAACCCCACATTAATTCTTTTCCCAAAGACCCCAACCAGCCCCAAAAATTTAAAAATTAGACCCATAAACCAACCAAAAAAATTATGATCAGTCCCTTAAATTACTAAAGACCCCAGATAAGGCCCTTAGGCTGTGTGTACACAAGGTTAGCCATACAATGAGACGGAATATCCAGCGAATCCGTTTATCACCCCTTTTTCCATATGTATATCAGACAGGGCAGTGAACTGTAGTCATAATGCCAAAGCATTTTTGGGGCCCTTTGGGTCCCTTTTCACAGCATAAGCTTGATAAGGACCCCGCGTTGGCATTTGTATGCTACATGTTCACGTCCTGTCTGATATACACTTTTAAGACATTTTTGTGGGAAAAAAACCTATTCATTTTCATATGGACATAAAGACAAGGGGGTAAGCTGCAATAAGCATTTAAAGTAGGCTATGTGTACATGGGAGTGGACAAAAAAATGGCCTGAAAAACAAATTCTAAAAACATTCACAAAACTGAGTTTTTTGTCCACTGCCTGCCAAAATCTGCTGAAAAAAAGTCTTTTTTTGTGTGCGTTTTGTGTTTTTTTTTTTTTGCTGCGTTTCCTAGGTGTTTTTTGCCACTTTTTTGCAGAAATTCACAGCATTAGATTTGCTATGTATTTCTGCAAAAAGGTTCCAAAAAAGTGCAAAAAAAGCGCCAAATTTTCTGCCCTGCTCAGTTGTTTTTTGCAACATTTTTCAAAAAATGACCAGGAAATAAAACGAGCAGAAAAAAGAAGCTCTGTGGAGACAACACAATGTTTTTACTATAGAATTCTATGCAGCCTCTTTTCAGTCATTTTTCGGCATTTTTATCAAATGGAAAACGCTGCAAAAACAGACGTTTTTGTGTGCAGCCTTAAATTAGTTATGACCTTAGACAGATAAATTATTCAGACCACAAAACAGACACCTAAATCAAACACTGAAAATGAATTAAACCCATTCTCAGACAAGGAAAAAAAAGTATGTTCTTACCTCTCCCTTTACTTACAGCTTCTCCTGCTTTCATGGCCCTCAACACAGAATCTGATATCAGTCAGCCTTAGGCTGTTGTTTGCAGCATGGCACACAATGCCCTGATGCTGGTTATTGTCAAGATATTTTAAATGTCACCAAACTCATGGCCTGGATGTTGGCCATTGTCAGGATCTTGTTGTGCACCAAACCCCTATAGTTATGCCATAGCCAGATTTCTTTCATGTCTACTGTGTATGTCACCAGTGAATTATGCCAGTGCATGTACAGTGTAACATAAAATAAAACTGGACTAGAATCACAGAGAGTTTGTAGAATTTTAAGGAATTGAAATTAAGAAACTCAAACTCTTGCCTCATCTCTCTTCTCCTATTTGCGTCAAAACTCATCCACAGTATGTCTTAAACTGTCCAACAATCTTTCATTCAACTCATTTGTCGACTTGCTGCAATCTTGTTTCCAACTCTTACACTATCCTGAAACTGCCCTAACTAAAGTCACTTATGACTTAAATGGAAAGGCTCAAACCACTACGATATGTTTCTCTTTTTAGACCTGTTCTTTGCTATTGACACGGTTAATCACTCCCTACTTCTATAAATTATCTCATCCTGTGGCATCACAGATTTACCCTTTCCTGGATCTTTTAGTATCTCACCAACTAAACATTTAATGTGTCTCACTCTTACACCACCTTTTCTCTGTTGGTGTTTCTCAGAGGTCAATCCGGAGTCCTTTACTCATCTCTTTCTATACTCGCACCTAGACTACTACAACATCTATCTCTGCGACCTCCTATCTAACATTCTTACTCTCCTCTAATCTATACTTGACTCTACTGCCTGATAATCCACCTCCTTCCTCCTCTGCCACTACTCTCTGCAAATCCCTTCACTGGCTACCCACTGCCCAGCGAATCAATTCAAACTATTAAACATAACGTACGGTACTAAGCTCTTCTTATCCTGCCCCTCTCCACCCTCTAATACATTTCCTTTATCTCCTGATTCCTCCCATCTCACTTTCTCCAATCCTCCCAAGACCTACTTCCATGCTTTTCTCTTGCCTGCTCCTCACACAAGATTTCTCCTATACATCCTCCATACACTGTATACTCCATATATTACCAAAACATATCACCTCCATCTTTTTAAAGTTTTAAAAGTAATCTGAAAACCCATCTCTTCAGAAAAAAAACCACAAACTAAATTAACCCTAATGTAACTTATTAACTAATAAGTCCGTCCTCTACCTTCTGTCTCCATTCTTACAGAATGTAAGTCCTAGCAAGCAGGGAGCTCTTTCCCACTGTACTAGTTTGTTATTTAGTGACATTATTGTAATGAGTTTGGTCTTATATTTTGTATTTAAACCCCTTTTGAATGCACAGCACTCTGAAATTATTGGTGCTTTAAAACAATACTAATTAGGAAACACTAAAGTATGCTATCTTATAAACAGCTAGTGTACTAATAAAAATAGTAGGTACAATATAGAATGTTAAAAACAACTCGGAATCTACTGTGGATAGATTAACACACTATGGGCGACATGTCAGAAAAGAGGCACCGCCACAGCAGTTTTAGGCCTAGTTCACACGGCTTATTTTGGGCGCGGATTGGAGCCGTACTGCGCGCCGTATTTGCGCTGCAGTACGGCTCCAATCCGTCCCCCGTAAACTACGGTAATCCACATTTCTCATAGAGAACTGTGGATTACGTCTCTCCTCCCCGCTCGGCGAATTTACGGCGTGTACGCGCCGTAGATAATAACAGTCTATGGGGCCGGCGAGCTGCCGGGCCCCCGCCCCCGCTGCCTGGCTGCCTGCGTAATTGCGGGCGAAATCTGTCCCCGCAATTACGCCGGCAATAAGCCGTGTGAACATTGCCTTAGGGCACAATCAATGAGTGTATAGTGCTCCTGAATGAATGAACTTGTCGAAAATCTGGCATCTGGTATACCTTGCATAGTATAATTGATGCACCTAATCTAGGCGCATAGCATGACTTAGGGGCATAGCATATCATTGCTAGCATATTTTATGCACCTACTTTAGGCGCATTCAAATGTGTCATGCTTGGCGTGTAATGTGCCTAGTTTTGGTGTATCACAGTTCATTAATATATAGAAAATAGGGCATCAACCGTTTTGAGCACAAAATACACAAAATGCCCTAATGGGACTTGTCACCCTAAATCTATACTATTATTATAGTAATCTAGACAAATTATAGTAATACATACTATATTTATACTCTTAGGGCTCTTCCCCACTGAAAGGGTTTTTGGAAGGCTTTGCAGACGGTTTTCGGTTTTGAAAACCGTCTGTAAAGCGACTGTCAACCTTTAGAATAGACCTCTATGGAAAATCCATACAGCAGTCCCCACTACATGGATTTTCCACCGGACGGTCCTGTAGACTGCCGGTGTACTGAAAAAAAATTGAACATGTTAATTCTTCCATCCGATTTTTGGGCAGAATATGAACATCTCAATGCGAGGGCTTTTCTCCGCAAACAGCGTAGAATCCGACCGGTATGTGCTCTATGCCGTCGGGACATGCCCTTAAAACACAGTAGTGCTGAAACAGCATGTCAGAATAGAGGTGCCAAAAGGTGCAATGACGCCACAGTGATTTAGGGACTAGAGACTGCGTTTCTCGCACTGTTGCACTTCCTCAGGTCCTGTGTTTTATACGTTGAAACTTCTGAGCCCGTTAACAGCGGAACGAAGTAGGAGAGGCAGCTCCAATGACAACTACTTCATTTGATAAGCTGTGGGAGAGTTACGCCTCCAGGATTACGCCAGTTACTTCATTACTAGCTATAATACTCTAATCCTTCATACACTCTACACTAGGACTGCCCTCATTTTTCTGCTTTTTCCTTGCTATACAATATCTATACTCTTAACACTCAATCTATTCTACAGTAACAACAGATGAAGAAGAAGCAGGAAAACAAATGAAAATGAGAGTTTTGGTATTGTAAAGATAGTAAATAAGTAGTATAATATTATTGAATATAATCAAAATAAATAATGTACAACACTATAATAATATATAGCACTGCTGTATATCCCACTGCTAGTAGTGGTAATAGTAACACCATAGTTGCCAACTTTTGAAATTGAAAAAGCAGGAAATTGTAGTGGGCGGCGCGCGTGGACACGCACCAGCGCTACTCTGTCGCCGTGGTCAGTTAAAGAGCCCCCGCCGCCTGCTGGCGGCGGGAGAAATGCCAACTCTGCCGGGAGGGCGAGGGGACCCCAAATAGCGGGACCCCCCCGCCAAAAGTGGGAGAGTTGGCATGTATGAGTAACACTAATCTTAAACCATAATAAATACGTATGTAACTGCAATTTGTCAGCAAGTCTGTGTGGTACTGTCTGTATGCTTAACAAATCTTTAGCATATTATGTTTGCCAGGTAGTGCCCCCTCTGTAGACAGGTATGTGCCCCCATTGTTTGCCAGGTAGGTGCCCCCATTGTTTGCCAGGTAGTGCCCCCATTGTTTGCCAGGTTTATGCCCCCCATTGTTTGCCAGGTAGTGCCCCCCTTGTTTGCCAGGTAGGGCCCCCTCTGTTGCCAGCTGATGCCCCCATTGTTTGCCAGGTAGTGCCCCATTGTTTGCCAGTATGCCCCCCTGTTGCCAGGTTAGTGCCCGCTTTGTTGCCAGGTAGTGCCCCCATTGTTTGCCAGGGAGTGCCCCCCTCTGTTGCCAGGTGATGCCCCCATTGTTTGCCCGGTAGTGCCCACATTGTTTGCCAGGTAGTGCCCACTTTGTTTTCCCCGGTAGTGCCCCCATTGTTTGCCAGGTAATTTCCCCCTCTGTTGCCAGGTAGTGCCCCCATAAAGCCCCCCTAAAAATAAAATAATAAAAGCTACTCACCTGACCAGGCTCCTGCAGCGCTGCCACTCCGGCCGATCTCCTCAGCGACGCAGGGGAGTGAGTGCAGCCGCGCGTCACTTCCCCTGCGCCGCTGACCTGTATGTACGGCGCACACCGGCGCTGTACATACAGGGGGAGGAGGGAGCGATCCCTCCTGCCTCCTCCCTGCACAGCGAGACTCCAGGCGGGTGAAGCGCCCGCAGCTGCCGCTTCACCCGCCTGTGGGAACGGCCCGGCTGCGCCAGAGTAGCGCACCAGCGCTACTCTGTCGCCGCGGTCAGTTAAAGAGCCCACGCCGCCTGCTGCGGCGGGAGAAATGACAACTCTGCCGGGAGGGCGGGGGGGGACCCCAAATAGCGGGACCCCCCCGCCAAAAGCGGGAGAGTTGGCATGTATGAGTAACACTAATCATAAACCATAATAAATACGTATGTAACTGCAATTTGTCAGCAAGTCTGTGTGGTACTTTCTGTATGCTTAACAAATCTTTAGCATATTATGTGAAGCATCATGTGGTTTTAAGTATTTTAAAATATTTGATTTCATAGATACTGTCATAAAAATGCATACATAGTAGATAACATCTTGCAAACTTATAGTCCCAGACAAGTGTATAATGTCAATTTTGCACACTATCTGTGTTGACATAACACTGACATAAATTAAGTATGAAGTATTGAGGTGGATTCTTGAAAGAAATATGAGCTACAGCCCCAAAGAGCAATACCTTTGGTGATAACATATCATCATATAATTTACAACTTGTCATCACTATGTACAGTATACATATGGTACACAAAGGTATAGACCCGAAAAGCTGAAAACATTACGTATAAGGTTTCTTATCACAGCTTGAAATCTCTATGAAACCAAATGCGTAACACATAGATTTTGTTTTTTTTGAAGAGGCATAAAGTGTTACAAAGGGTTTTTATTCACCTATGTAAAACCTGAAGGAACTGACTGCACACTTCATGTTCTTAGTCTGTATCTTATTACTCATGCTGTGAAATTTGCTGAGGGCTACACTAAACAAGGCACTTCTATGCTATTTGAAATTAAAGCAACTCGTACAATCTCTGGCAAAAAAATATGGAATCACCACACTGACGATATGGTCATTAAGGTTTTTACACAAATTACAGATATTACACAAAACAATGTTTGTCTAATAGCAGAACGTTCAGGCCTCATGAAACATACCTCTCCGAAATGAAAGTCAATATTTTTAAGTAATGGCATATGTTTTCCAGTGCAATGGAATCAATAAAAAATTACAATTAGGACAGTACTTTGCTGCCCATCGTCAAGCTTTTATGAGTCTAAATTCTTTAAGACATAGGGCGACATGTATGAACGGGCTTTTCGCCTGTTTTTGGGAGTAAACTGCGCCTCCCGGCCCGAATCCCTCTGTCGGACGCAGGGATCCAGTGTTAGGCGCAGCGTTCGCCACTTTCAGCTGCGCCCCGCATGAAGGGGCGGGCAATGGGCGCAGTGTGGGCGCGCTGTAGGCGTTCTGGGGCGGGACGCGGCGCGCTCCCAAAACTCCGAGGCATGTACGATCGCGGCTCGCCAAAGGCGGCCCCAATGCAGCGCTCTGCAGCTCCGACAGGCAGACCTAGATTTATTTTGGTCTAAATGCTCCAGCGGCGGCGAAGTGAAGCAAAAAACGGGAAAATGAGAGGAAACAAATAGAAGATCGTATCAGAAATCCCCGGGGCTCTGCTCCTCAGCAAGGATAAGATTCCAAAAAAATCCCCCTTTAAAAAAGGGGGAAAACAATTTTCAGAAAAGAGCTCAACCCCAAAAATAAAAAAAAATTTAAAAAAAAAAAAACTTTCCAAAAAAACTAAAAATGGGCAATATTAAGAATTTTGGAAATTGGGAAAATTGGGCCCAGAAAAACAGTAATTTAAAATTTTGAAAGCTATTCTCATTGGTCGGCAAAAAACCACCAATCGAATAGGAAACGACAAAGACCCATTAAAAAGCAAAGGAGAGAATTTACCATCAGAAAATAGGAGCAACAAAGACCAATCAGAATTTAAAAGGGGGGACAGTTCAAAAAAACAGTAAAAATGCCCGAAAAAAACTGAGTGGCTGAGCTTTGCGGGGGTTTGGCTATCCCCGCCAATCACAGCGGAGCTACTTTCCCATTGTAGTCAAAGGAGAGAAAGGGGGCAATGCAATCCGGTTTCTCAGCGGCGTGCGGCAATTTGGGGATGAATAAAAAAAAAACATTTTTTTTAGTTGTAAAATATCCTCTGAAAAAAAGCCAACCATTCTATAAAAAAAAAAATCAATTCAATTCCCGAAAAAACCCTTTGTCGCCGAGGGCCCGACGCTACCCTCGTGAATTGCAATAGAGAGAATTGGGCCCGGGGAAAAACAGTAATTCCAAAAACTGTAAGCTAAATTTTCCCTTGGTCGGCAAAAAAAACCCCCCAATCAGAATAGGGCGACAAAGACCCATTATAAACAAGGAGGAAAAATTTTGGGCCCAAACGAATAGGAGCAACAAAGACCCATTAAAACCCCTTTTGGGGGAGAATTGACAAATCAGAATAGGGGCGACAAAGACACCCTTATTTTCCTATTGAGAAAAGGGTTTTTAAAAATTTTTAAAATCAAAGGCCGGGGGCATGTTTAAAAAAAAAATTTAAAAAAAAAAGAAAAGGAAATGGAAATTTGGGTGAAATAACGGGGGGCTTTGGTATCTCGGCCCAAACAGAAACCGCGAGCTACTTTTCCCCATTGAAATCTATGAGAGATCGGCGCAATGCAAAATCTCAGCGCCAGGGGCCGGCGGCAAAGAAAGTATGAATAAAAAAAAATAATTTTTTTTTTAAGGTAAAACCCTTATCAAAATAAAAGCGCTTTAGAAACCTTCTCTAAAAACAAATCAGTTTTAAAACCCTAAAAAAAAGCGTTTGGGCGCCGGAACCAGCGCACAAAAGGAATTTGGGAATAAGAGAATTGGGCCCGGGGAAAAACAGTAAATTTAAATTGTTTAAGCTCTTTTGATTGGTTTGGCATAAACCAGCCCCCCAAGAATAGGGAGCGACAGGGGGCCCCTTCTAAACCCATGGAAAGGGGAATTGACCAAAACAAAAATTTAAAGGCGGGGCCCGTTTTAAAATTTCGTAAAAAGGCAAAAAAAAGAGCTGATTTTGGTTTTAAGCGGGGGGGGGGCCATCCAGCTTAAACCAATCAGAGCGCGAGCAATTTCTCAAAGAGTTCTAAAAGGAAAAGAAATGCAGAGCGAGCCCTGTTTGTATTGGCTAAGTTAAAAAAAGGGGCGTTTTTTTGGACCAAAAGGGGGAGCGGCGACCTTCCCCATGGGGTTTTTTAAAAGCAATCTGGAATAAAACTGTAAAATTGGGTGAAAACAAATGGTAAACTACAAAGTTGTCCCGATGTTTAAAATTAAAAAAAAAATAATAAAAAAGGGGGGAACGAAAAAAAAATATTACATCTATAAAATCGGTTTAAATTTTTTTATTTTTTTGTTACACCCCCAAATAATTTATCCTTGGCTAAAAGAAAAAAAAGAAATAAACCTGAAATTTAAATTTAATTTAAAAATTTTTTTTTATTTCCCCCCATTTAACATTTGAAATACAGATCGGCACAAACCTTTAGGAGTTTTTATCATTGATTTCGGCCCTTTACAGTTTTAAATTTAGATTTGCATTTTAAAAAACCCCTTTGGGGCGTCGCCGCTCTCCCATTGGTCCAAAAAACCGCGCCTCCCCCTTTAAATTAGGGGAATCACAAACAGAGCTCGCTCTGCATTTTCTTTTTCCCCCTAAGGGAAAATCTATGAGAAAGGTAGCTTTCGCTTTTGAAATTTGGCAAGCTGGACAGCTCCCGCCCTTCCCAAACCCAAACACTCTTTTCTGCCTTGTTTTCTGATTTTGAACTGTCCCAAACCTTTTAAAAAAATTGGCCAAAAATTTTTCCATAGGTTTTGAAAAGGGTCCCCGTCCTCCTATTCTGAAATTGGGCCAAATTCTCCCCATAAGGTTAGAATGGGCCACTGCCGCTCCTATTCTGAATGGCTAGGTTTATGCCGACCAAAACAGAAGAGCTTACAGAATTTGAATTCCGTATTTCCCGGGAAATTCTCTCTATTTCAATTCCCGAAGTTTTCGCCCCGGGCTCGGGGACAAACGGTTTTTCGGGATTTTAATTGATTTATGTTAAAAAAATTTTGGGGCTCTTTTTTCAGAGAATATTTTAAAACTTAAAAAAAAATGATTTTTTTATTTATACCCATGCCGCAAAGGGCAGGGGAAACCGAGATTTTCATTGGGGCCCCCTCTCTCCATAGACAAAAAAGGGGGAAGTACTCGCGCTCTATTGGGGTGGGAAAGCCAAAACCCCCGCTGCTCAACCAAACAGCTCTTTTTACTTTTTAAAATGTATTTTGAAACTGAACCCACCTTTGAAAATTTTTTTGGTCCCAATATTTCTCCATAGGTTTTTAAAAGTTCACCGTCGCTCCAAATTTTGATTGGGGCCCGGTTTTTGCCGACCAATGAGAAAAGCTTTTTTAGAATTTGAAATTTCTGTATTTTCCCCGGGAATTTCCAATATCCAAATTCTTATAAACGCCGTTTTTAAAATTTTTTTGGAAAAATAATTTTTTTAATTAATTTTTTTTATTTTTTAGGTTTTTAGCCTTTGTCCCGAGAATGTTTTTCCGCCTTTATTAAAAGGGGATTTTTTTTTTTCATACCCGCAAATTTCTCCAGCCCTTTTTCCAGCCGTCCGCATTTGGGAAAACATTTTAGGGGGCCCTCCCGCACAGGGGCCCATGTCCCCCGCACTGGGCCCATTCCCCCGCACGACCCCACACCCCGGCGAGGCTCAGGGAACTTTTTTTCCCCCCATATATGGCGCACCTCCCGGACGGCAAATCTAAGGCGCAGGGGCCGCCCGCGCCTAATCCCCGCCTGCGCCCCAAACCTGGCGAGGCCCGGGGGACTTTACATGGAATTGGGAAAGACGAGCCCCGGCGCCGACATAAATCGGGGCGCAAAATTTTTTTTTTTCCCTAAAAAATGGCGAAAGTGCCGGGCCCCCAAATTGGGGGATTCCCTACATGTCCCCCCCATAATTTCATTAATAATAGCCAACATTCCACACCAGGGGTGTACACCATACACCCCCCCGGGGCCCCACTGTAAGGCCCCCAACCATCAGGACACAAACATGCTTTGTCTCTGTCCTCACACTACCAAAAATATTACTCATCTTCTAACAGCTGCATTCAACTGATGACACAGTTATGGCGGGCACTGTATGGCTGACACTGTAAGGGTGGGCACAGTTTGGCTGGCACCTTTACGTTGAGCAATGTATTGCTAGTACCACTACTGTGGGCACTGAATGACCAGAACTGTTATGGTGGGCACTCTAGGGCTGTATATGCTGTTTTTATCAAGCTAAATGAGCAATCCAGTAAAAACAGTTTTTTGGTTTCTTCCTCAAAAGAGTGATTATTTCTGATACAACTCTGGCAGATCCACAAGATATATCAATATCTACAAGATATAAAAATATCTAATAGGTTAGAGACTCTAAAGAGAAGATTTGTGTGTTGTTCTCTCTAGTTAAAACTACAATGAAAATAGGTGCCTTATATCCTCTTTCTAAAGTACAGGGCAAGGGACCCGGCGTTGTGATCTCGGGGAGTCTCCTAAGATCTCTTAGCCATCTTAGGTATTTACATCTTGATGGATCATAATGATATCAGATGGGAAAGCATCTAAGCATGCAGAAGAAGTGGTCATGTGACTTTGTTTCAATGTGTCACAGAGCATTGTTAGGAGATATATGTACAGTTGAAACCAGAAGTTTACATACAAAAAGAGACATATACACGTTTTTCTCACTATCTGACATGAAATCAGAATAAACCTTACCCATCCTAGGTCAGTTAGGATTATTAAAATTATTTATATTTGCCAAATGCCAGAATAATGGGAGAAAGAGAGATTTTTAAGGCATTTTTATTACTTTCTGCAAAGTCAAAAGTTTACATACATTTCATTAGTATTTGGTAGCATTGCCCTTAAACTGTATGACTTAAGTCAAACATTTTGGACATCCTTCCATAAGCTTCTCACAATAGTTGGTAGGAATTTTGACTCATTCCATCTGACAGAACTAGTGTAACTGAGCCATGTTTGTAGGCCACCTGGCTCACACCTGCCTTTTCAGCACTGCCCACAAATGTTCAATAACATTGAGATCAGGACTTTGTGATGGCCACTCCAAAACATTTACTTGTTCATACTTAAGTCACTTTGTAACCAGTCTGGCAGTATGCTTTGGGTCATTGTCAATTTGGAAGACCCATTTTCACCCAAGCTTTAACTTTCTGGCTGATGTCTTTAGATGTTTCTTCAGTATTGCCACATAATCTTCTTTCCCCATGATGCCATCTATTTTGTGACGTGCACCAGTCCCTCCTGCAGCAAAACAACCCCACAACCTGATGCTGCCACCCCCATGTTTCACAGTCGGGATGGTGTAACACTTGATAATAAATTGTTGTCAAATAGCAGTCAAGGCCTGATTCACATCTGTGTTGACACTTCTATTTAGGGCAGGCATCCTCAAACTGCGGCCCTCCAGCTGTTGGGGAAACTACAATGTATAAATGTATGATGGGAGTTGTAGTTTCCCAACAGCTGGAGGGCCGCAGTTTGAGGATGCCTGATTTAGGGGGTTTTCTGACTCTCCTTTTTAAGTATGGTGCAGAGAATGGGAGAAAATGAAAAAACACATACTAACTTCTTAACTCACGTAGGGTCCAGCGATGCACCTCCCGTTCCTGCTTCATGGTCTTCAGTACTCTTCCAGCTTGACCTGAATGGATTGTCATAATTGTAGCCCTTAACTGGCTGCAGCAGTCAGGTTACACTACTTGACTTAACTGTTTGAAAGTCAAGGCTCCAAACAATGACATTAGGCAGTGTTACAGGACCACGGAAGCCAATCTGAGGCTGCAGCAGTGACGTTCCTTTCAGCCTGAGCTGGTAGACTAAATAAGACCGGCAAAGAGGAAAAGGAGGCACATCACTGAATCAAAAGTTAAGAGTGAAGAGGGGAGTATATTTTTTTAATTTTCTTCCATCCTCCCCATCATAGATAAACTGTGACGTCATCTGTCACAGTGGCTTTAAGAACCACTGTGAGAGATGACGTCAAAATCGACAAAGAATAATTTCAGCATCATGAAAGACACCTGATGGACCACACTATAGCCAGTTGTGTTTTCCTGGCACCACTGGTGTCCATCAAGAAGCAGAACCTTGCCATAGGTTATGTTCATATCTGTGTTGAAGGCTCCATGGGCAGTTTTGTCACATTAGACATTAAGGGCATGTTCACACGGGAAAATTTCAGCATGCATTTCGCATTGTATTTGCGCTCTAATACGAGCAAGATGCACGCCGAAATTACGGTAATCCATAGTTCTCATGGAGAACTATGGATTACGCCTCCTCTCCCCGCTCTTACAATACGATAATATTGTATGCGCAGGGAGATAAGTGACATGTCAATTACTTGTGGTGAAAACGCATCGCGAGTAATGACTGTCAATGGGGTCAGCTGGCTGCCGCCCCCCCGTAGCACGAGGCTACGTGTGCATTAGCGCTACTCCCAAATCACCCAGCGTAATTGCGGCCGTACTGTACGCGCCACGATTATGCCATGTGAACATAGCCTAATGGTGCTACACACAGCAGTGTTGTGCCATGAAAAGGCAATGACTGCTTTTAACTTTGTTACATTTTCATTGATACTGCAGCAATTAGCAGAATAACTTCATAATATAGCTAAAATGTGACCAGAGATGACAAGAATGATCATTTATCTTTAGTAAGGTGCTACTACTACTTAAGTTTTAGATATGCAATTTATTAAAGCAACCACAATAAAATGGTACCAAACTTTTGCATGAAAAACATGCTTTTGGAATTTCATACATTAATTGTTATATTGTTTCACCAAACAGTTTGAAATATATATATTTCAACTAGTAATGCAAAACTAGTAACTGTATAAATACGTTCAAGAAACTCTTTGTAAATAATCGATATATTGACAAATAGAAATCTATTATATATATATATATATATATATATATATATATATATATAAATATATAACTGTGTGTGTTATATATATATAATATCAATTACTTACAAAGAGTTTCTTGAACGTTTTATCCAATTACTAGTTTTTCAGAGCAGAAAATCCCTAGATATAATTAAAACTGATGAATGATAAACACACATACATACATAGATATGCACACATACATTTTTAATTATTTGTTATCCAAGCTAAGGACAGGGACAAAAGTGACTTTATACTACAGGCTGATTACACAGGATATCAGCACATAAACAGCAAATTTTCCTAAAATACACAATCCATTACAAAATACATACGTTTACATTTCTTTCTTTCTAGTGACTATCCCTCAAATCTGTGACTAGAGTGAACATCAGGAAATAATCACTCAAGTCCTCACCTCCACTTTAAACCACATCTGTGTACATTACATCGTAGGAAACACTGATCGGGTCTAGAAGACATTCATAAGAAACCAACATATTTGTGATATCTCACATTAATACATTTATGATTAATGAGAATACACAAACTTGTCCCTGCCTAGTCCTGAATAATTTCAGACAAGGCGTAATGTAAACATTAGCAAAAAGTAAAATTCCTTATAAAACTTAGCTGCTAAAAAAGGTACATGTCATATCCCAACAAAGAAAACCTAGACTGCCATTAATCTTGTGACTTGATACTTTATACATTGTAGCAATGTTACTCTTCAATTCCAGTTGGTAGAGCCAGGCACTCCAACACTGCCCGATGGCCTTAGGCAAAAGTGTACTATTATGTCACTTAGCAATAAACTTAAGATACAGTAATTAATCTACTCACACTACTGTGTAATGACAGAGTTGATGGTTATTGGTATAATTTGTCAAGCTGTGTTAAAGAATCTTGTTAAAACTAAAGTAACACACTTCTCAAACTCTAATCTTGAGAAAATTCATTTAAAATAGTCAAATTATCAAAAGTTAGAAACTTGAAAGTGTTGTATAAAAAACATTGCTGTCTTCTTTCCAGAAACAGTCACGCTTTTCCACCGCGGGTGCAGCAACTTTCCACCAACATGTAATGTTGAGAAAAAGAAGGATCGGGATCTTCAAATAGGTTTTACAGGATATAAAAAATGGTTCTTTTCTTAAAAAAAACAGCACCACACGTATTCCCGGATTATGTTTTAGTGCAGCTCAACTCTATTGATACAGGAGTGGATGAGCTGCAAACAAAATATAACCTGTAGACAGGCATTGTTTTCAAAGAAAGCAGCCATGTTTTCTTAATCATGTTCAACCCCATTTATTTCCACGTCTTAGCCTTTGTCCCCATGGGAAAGGTGTCTGGTAACTGCTTAGTGGCTGTTCACACTGATCCGGTTTTGGATCCGTGCTGGATCCGAAAATTGCATCCAAAAACGCTGCGGCTATCGTATCCAGCACGTATCCAACACGAAGCTTAGTGTTTGGATTCATGTTGGATGTAGCAGGATCGCACTCTATAGTTTAAAATAGGGCTCCTGATGCGTCTTTCGGATCTATTCCAAGAATTGACATGTCAATTCTTGGAATAGATCCGAAAGATGGATCCGAAAGACGGATCCGAAAGACGCAGTGAGACACACATCGGCGATGACTTGTGTGAACGCCGATGCGTGTCTCATATTAAAAGCAATGTAAATCACATTGCTATTTATTAGATACGTGTCTGGATCCTTTTGGGGTCTGACAGATGGATCTAAACACTTATCTAAAAGCTTATGTTCACACGGACTCAACACGCCGTGTGAACATACCCTTAATCCGCTTTCTATGTTCTGATTATATGCACACTTAACTTAACTGAGCGTGTTTGACTTAACTGAGCAATTAAAGGTATATACTCCCCTTAAACATTAACATATTACAAGCAATTCCAGGGTAAGTAAATATCCTGCAGTCCCTGTAGAGTGCAATTGCAAATGTTGACTGCTCCATATGCTTTGTAAAATAAATCTATGGATTTCAGCTTACAGATTGCAACTTTAATTTGGCCTGTTTTAGGGAACTTAAATATAATTTTCTAGAACTTTGAAAATATGATTTTCTTTTGACTACTATTCTATAGATTCGGTCTACTTCTGTTATTTGGATAAAAAAATATAATAAGTAGATAATAAAATCATTAATGATACCATTACATGATTATTTTGTTGACCAACTTTAGATTAAATTTGAACTTTTAGTCCAAGGCTATGCTTCAGAGTAAAGGTGAACAATATTATTACGCACGAGTCAAAAAACCCAATTTTTAAAGATTTGCCTCTTTAAAGGTTGAAGAACAATTCATCAGGCTTGAGATTTCTGCTTAATTATACCGATTTGCATTTAGGTCATTTAGTGAAGAAGAAGAATTGTAAATGTTATATTCATTTTCTAATCATTGAATACAAACTCTTTTTACTAGTAATTTCACTTTATACTAATTATGGGTTGTACACTGGGCAGCTCAGCTAATTATCATACGATCATCCAAATAGTCTCATTTAATTAACAACCAATAATTTTTGACATTTTGAACAAAAGGCTTCAGGTGTTTTAAAACTGCCCCTTTTTCCCATAGCTCATTGACAGCAACAAATTGGTGTACACAAGTGCCAAATAATAAAGTTAGAAAAAATGGGTAAAAGAAGAGGATAATAGAAATAAGAATACATTACAAATATGAGTGGAGCTTAACTATATATACATATTTGCCACACCAGGGAGCTAGTCTGAGTAGGTCTGGTATTCACCAGAGCCCGCCGCAAGGTGGAACACTACCAGGTTGCTATCCCTGAATCAACTTGCTTGCGGTGTAGCATGGTACAAAAAAACTGAAGCAAGCTCTATAAAGGGGCAGGGAGGGAAAGGGCGGAAGGTCAAAGGGTTTTTGGGCAAAAGGGGCGGAGGGTAAGGGTACGTAATAGAAAAAACGAGACACAAGGGAAACCCGGGGCCTTACATTTACAGGGAAACGAGGGAGGGACAGACTTAAGTAGATCGCGACCGGGATAGCAAACCCGGGGAAACAAATCCCGGCGCCGTCCCCTTTAAAATTTTAAATGCAGTGCTGGGACGCCCCCGGCAAAGCCAACTGGAGCGTGGTGAGGTGAGTACGGGGGGAGTTGCGATAGCTCCAAACGAAATAGCAGGGGGGGCGGGGGGCCTGCACCTACGCAGGGTCACGGGGGCACCCCCTTTTTTAACCTAAGTCTAACACTAGGGGACAGTCCCATAAGGGTGCACCATTTTTTTGATGTATTTTTTGCCTCAAAAAATGAACGATACAAAAAAACAGGCAGACAGCAAAATTTTTAATGCGCCAAATTAAAACAAATATCTAGCAAAGATTGCATCCCTAAGTTAGGCACTCAAATTATGTTAAGCAAATAAAACCCACATCGATTTTTGACAGGCTGGTTCTTTTCAGGACATTGTACACTCATTTAATGCACCTTTAAAAATGGTGGGAAACCAAATCTGCCTTACCCCCAAAGCAAAACCCTCCCCACTGACGCATGGTTTTTTGGCAGCATCAGCTGAGGACTTAGAATTTTCTTAATTTTTTTAAAGAAAAGCACAGTTTTTTTTAATGAAGCTAAAAATAAATGAGTCAGAAAAACACTTATACATTGTTAATGTGGTAAATCCATTCTAGCTGCAAAAAGTTGGTTTTAATGCAATATCTACATAGATGTATAGAGGCCCATTTCCAACAACCATCACTTCAGTGTTCTAAAACACATTGGGGGACATGTATGTATGGGCTTTTCGCCTGTTTTCAGGCGTGTATTGTGACTCACTGTGCCGGCTCCTCTGTCGGATGCACTAATGCGATGTTAGGCGCAAGGTTCGCCACTTTGTAATGCGCCTAACATGAAGGGGCATGCTGTGGGCGTTCTGGGGTGGGACGCACCAGATTCGAAAACTCCAACGCATGTATGAATGCCGGTCGGCAAGGTGAGGCGCATTACAGCTCCGACAAGCAGACCTAGTTTAATGTGGTCTACCAGAGCCGGAGGAGACGAAGTGGAGTTAGCAATTATTTTAATGGGGCAAAATGTGCTCTCAGTCTACAGTTACAATAGTACAATAATAAAAATCATTTGTAACTAAAATTAATTAATTAATAAAGATAAATATCCAAGTTGTATAAAAAAATTTCAATGTATTGAAAAAGTTGATCATTTAAAAATACTGGAAATATATATAATATCTCAAAATAAAGAAATATCAGCTATAAAATGTCTTAAAAATTCCGAGAAACTTAAAGTAATTTTACATTAAATAAGCCACTGATGATGTTGTACTGATGTTAATATTTTACATTTTTAATACCAACAATTTGAAATGTATTTTTGCTGCTTTTACCTTTTATTCTATTTAGTATATACAGCAAGAGCCAGCACAGCACAGCTATTGCTGGGACCTGTGGTCCTTCAAGCAGGATTTCTGTTCACTGACATGCTTAATGATTTTTCGCTGATTTCCAGCCTGTCTCAAAACTTAATACATGTTAGGCGCATTACTTATGTGCCTAAGTTCCACAATGCGCCTCACACACAGGCGAGGCGCGGGGAACTTTACACCGCATTTATGAGCGCACTTTGGGCACGACCATACATCAGGTGCAGTTTTCATGGAAAAAAACGTGAAGACGGCCACCTCGACACGCTGATCTTCATACATGTCCCCCATAGTGTTTGCTGTGTAAGAAAGCTAATGGATATTTTGAACACCCTGGAAAACACTTGTGAGAGTATGTTAGCACAGCTGAAAAACGTTTTTCTGATTAGAGAAGCTATAAAACTGACCTTCCTTTGAGCTTGTTGAGAATCTGGAGCATTACATTTGTTGGCTTGATTAAACTCGCAAAATGGCCAGAAAACTTTCATGTGAAATTCGACAGTCTATTCTTGTGCTGGGAGATGAAGGCTATTCCATGCGAGAAATTGCCAAGAAGCTGAAGATTTCCTAAAACGGTGTGTACTACTCCCTTCAGAGGAGAGCACAAACAGGCTCTAACCAGAGTAGAAAGATAAGTGGGATGCCCTACTGCACAACTGAGCAACAAGACAAGTACATTAGAGTCTCTAGTTTGAGAAATCAACACCTCACAGGTCCTCAACTGGCAGCTTCATGAAATAGAACCCGCAAAACACCAGTGTCACCCTCTACAGAGAAGAGGTGACTCCGGGATGCTGGCCTTCATGGCAGAGTGGCAAAGAAAAAGACATATCTGGGACTGGCTAATAAAAGGAAAAGAACTCAGACATTGGACGGAGGAAGATTGGAAAAACGTGTTATGGACTGACGAATCGAAGCTGGAGGTGTTTGGATCACACATTTGTGAGACGCAGAACAACTGAAAAGATGCTGGAAGAGTGCCTGACGCCATCTGTCAAGCATGGTGGAGGTAATGTCATGGTCTGGGGTTGCTTTGGTGCTGGTAAAGTGGGAGATTTGTACAAGGTAAAAGGGATTTTGAATAAGGAAGGCTATCACTCCCTTTTGCAACGCCATGCCATGCCCTGTGGACAGCGCTTGATTGGAGCTAATTTCATCCTTCAACCGGACAAGGACCCAAAGCACACCTCCAAATGATGCAATAACTATTTAGGGAAGAAGCAGGCAGCTGGGATTCTATCTGTAATGGAGTGGCCAGCGCAGTCGCCAGATCTCAACCCCATTGAGCTGTTGTGGGAGCAGCTTGATTGTATGGTACGCAAAAAGTGTCCATCAGGCCAATCCAACTTGTGGGAGGGGCTTCGGGAAGCATGGGGAGAAATTTCTCCCGAGTACCTCAACAAATTAACAGCTAGAATGCCAAAGGTCTGCAATGCTGTAATTGCGGCATAGGGAGCGACGAAAGCAAAGTTTGAAGTAGAAAATTATTATTTCAAATAAAAATCATTATTTCTAACCTTGTCAATGTCTGGACTATATTTCTATTTATTTTGCAACTCATTTGCTAAATAAAAGTATCAGGGAAAACACAAAATTGTCTGGGTGACTGCAAACTTTTGAACGGTAATATATATAGTTTATATATAATATATATATATATATATATATATATATATATATATATATATATATATATAATTATATATATATATATATATATATAATATATATATATACACAAAACATTATCTACTTCAAAGCATCCAACACTTATGGTCCATATACTTTTAATTTTCTGAAAGTATTTATATCACACTTTCTCTATCTTTAAAATAAATTACTTCAATTACAAGACACCCTCAACCAGTTTGTTGCTAATGTGCTTTTGTTTGTGCAGCTCGTCTTACTCCTATTACTTGATATAATCTAATTACCATAAAGTATTTCCCACAGAGATGTTACATTATAAATGCAACTGTTTAAAGGCTGCATCTATTAAATGGAAACATATATTTCTTAATTGAATGAATAAAACATACTATTTGAAAAAGTTCTGCTCATTCTAATGTTTAGTAGAATTTTACCAAGAAAGGAAGCTTATATGTAACAAAGTTAAAAAACACACCAATAAGTAGTTCACATCTATGTCCTCTCGTTTTGGTCATGTCAAACTAATTCAAGCCTATGAATTATTCGAGTGGTGCTGGACAGATGAACCAACTGAAAAATGTTTTTCTCCGGCAAGTGTTCACACAATTGAGGCAATGATAGATCCAGCATGAAAAGATCTAGTCTTAAAAAGAAGCAATGTAACACAAAACTGCTGATAGCATATTTTCAGATAAAAGAGATGAAAGACTTACGGGAATTAAGTGAGGATGATAATGAGCAGAAAAAGTATGCAGTCAACAAGAGCTGACAACGCTCATGAATGATCTCTGTAATTTGCCTCAGTGGTGATCTTAATACTCTAAGATAATAAACATACAATGATATGATGATTGCAGCAAATTGTTGGTGAGGGCATAAAGCGTATTGCACACCTTATATACCCATCAAGCTGTATCCATATATATATATAGTTGAGTCACATTATTATGACCACTTTTGATTTTCAACATTGGCAGCGTGTGGCTCATAAAGAAAGTCGTGTGTCATGATTTGGGCAGATGGGTATATAAGGTGTGCGAAAGGCTACCTGCACAAATATTCCTGGTTTCTATCATGGGTAAAAAAAGAAATTTATCAGAGCTGCAAAAAGGGATGATAATTGGATTTTGGGACAGTGGTGTCAGCATTTCTGAAACTGCACAGTTTGTGAACTGTTCATGAGCTGCTGTGGTGAAAGAATATTGTGAGTGGACAAATGGCACAATTGTGAATAAGCTATATGGAAACTGTGGAGTACCACGTGCCATTAATTTGAAAGTAGAGCAAAGGTTGCAAGGGCAAACTGACGATATAGTAAAGCAGCTCACCACCAAAATGAACCAGGGTGTTACCAGACATGTGTCTTAAACAGATCAGTGAACCCTACTGTGTATGAGACTTCAAAGTAGACGGATGGTTACTGTACTTCTAACGAAGTGGCATTGATAATTTTCACAATAGTATCAGAATTGGATCTCTAGTGACTGACAAGGGGTTGCTTTCTCTGATGAGTCACGCTTTCTGCTTTATTGAATGGATGGCTATTGGTGTGTCAGACGAGGAACATCAGAGAACAAACACTCTATAACTACTGCTGGCAAAACATAAGTGGGTGGTGGCAGCGTTATCTCTTGGTGGCATTCTCTGGGTCACTCAGTCACATGGAAGGCACTCAACTGTTTTTCTCACATGAAATCAGAATAAACCTTACCTGTTTTAGAGAAAAACATGCATATGTGTAATTTTATATAGTGTAGTAAACTTCTGGCTTCAACTGTATAAGGATATATCCTAAGCAATGTTATAGTATCCAAGACTTTGAACCAAGGCATACAGTTTTAGGGCAATGCTACCAAATATTAATGAAATGTGTGTAAACTTTTGAGTTTACAGTAAGTAATAAAAATGCCTTAAAATTCTCTCATTATTCTGGCTTTTGGCAAATTTAAATAATTTTGCTAATCTTAATTGACCTAAAACCGGTAAGGTTTATTCTGATTTCATGTCAGATAATGAGAAAAAACATGCAGATGTGTCTTTTTATATAGTGTATGTAAACTTCTGGTTTCAACTGTAATTGTCTTCCCTGGGGCAGATGCGATCTTCTAGCAAGACAATGTAACATGTCACATGGCTAAAAATGTATGATATTGGTTGGAGGAGCAGCATCAAGACTTCCGAGTACTACCCCCAAATTCCCCAAATAGCTATCTGTGGGACCACCTCAATCATCATGTTTGCTCTGTGGATCATCCCCCACACAATCTCCAGTAGCTGTTGGATACAGTGAAGTCAACATGACTCCAGATATCTGTGACAAGCTACCAGAACAGAGTCATTCCCTGCCCGGCTAACTGCTATCCATGCTGCACATGGTGGTTACTCTAGATATTAGTTCACAGTCCTACTAATGTGATTCAACATGCTAATATATATATTTTTGGGGGGCAGTAGGTGTGTGACTTGCTGATGGTACAACACAGACAGAAACAGTTTAGAGCTCCATTGTAGACTCATTCACAAACAGCCGGTAAACACTAGCTATCTTCAGGTGGTGGTCTGCAAGAAGTTTGATGTTTATTCGGTTTCTCTGCCTCTCATCCTGACTCAGCACTGCAATTCAACATCAGCCAATAAGACCATTCCCTCTCTGTCTAGCCCTAAAAGACTTTGGTCAACATCTAGAGAAGTAGCAATTTCAAAGCTCAGGCAATGGACTTTTTTCAGCCATTTGGAAGAACTTTTGGTGCTGTATGGATGTTTCTGTGGTCTGATCACAGGGAGCTAGACAAGGTGCCATATGCAGCAACTCACTGATAAGATTCTCAGTAAAGAAGTGTGTCTTGTAGACATTAGGAAGGCCAACACAGTTTTCAATACTAACTGCTTAATCGATACCACAACTATTTCTTTAGGAAGGATTCAAATATGAGGCATTTTCATATCCAAAAGAACCAAACTCAAGAATGAAATGACCAAACTAGAGATATATTTACTACATTAAGTCTCAATAAAGTGGCTAATAAAGCTTCATCCCATGACCAACTGAATGGCAAGATATTATTTCTTAGATAACAAATATTATTGATAGACCACAAATCCTCTTATGTCAGGATCAGGATACAAAAAGATTGTAATGAATAAAGTGAAAAGTGTAGGAGACAGTTAGCGAGAGCACTTTATCCCAGATGAAGCCATCACATACAGTATCTCACAAGAGTGAGTACACCCCTCACATTTTTGTAAATATTGCATTATATATTCATATGGGACAAGACTAAAGATATGACACTTTGATACAAGGTGGTAAAGTGGTCAGTGTAAAGCTTGTATAACAATGTAAATTTGATGTTCCCTCAAAATAACTCAACTCAACACAGCCATCGATGTCTCAACCGATGGCAACAAAAGTGAATATAACCCTAAGTGAAAATGGACAAATTGTGTCCAGTTTGCCATTTTCCCTCCATGCTGTCATGCCCTCCATGTTACAAGGTTTCAGGTGTGAATGGTAAGCAGGTGTGTTAAATTTGGTGTTATCGTGCTCACATTCTCTCATACTAGTCACTTGAAGTTCAACATGGCATAACATGGCAAAGAACTCTCTGAGGATATGCTCTACATAAAGATGGTCTATGCTATAAGAAGAGGGCCAACACCCTGAGACTGAGCTGCAGCAAAGTGGTCAAGACCATACAGCAGTTTAACAAGACAGGTTCCACTCAGAACAGAACTTTCCATGATCAACCAAAGAAGTTGAGTGCATGTGCTCAGAGTCACACCCAGAGTTTGTCTTTTCAAAATAAACGTATGAGTGCTGCCAGCATTGCTGCAAAGGTTAAAGGGGTGAGAGGTCAGTTTGTCAGTGCTAAGACCATATGCCACACACTCCATCAAATTGGTCTGCATGGCTATTGCCCTAGAAGGAAAACTCTTCTAAAGATGATGCACAAGAAAGCCTGCAAACAGTTTTCTGAAGGCAAGCAGACTAAGGACCCTGTCCTGTGGTTTTATAAGACTAAGATAAACTTATTTGGTTCAGATGGTGTCAAATGTGTGGGGCTGAAACCAGGTGAGGAGTACAAAGACAAGTATGTCTTGTCTACAGTCAAGCATGGTGGTGGAAGTGTCCTGGTTTGGCGCTGCATGAGTACTGCCAGCTGTAGGAAGCTACAGTTCATTAAGGGAACCATGAATACCAATATGTACTGTGATATACCAAGAATAGCATGATACCCTCCCTTCCGAAACTGGGCCATAGGACAGTATTACAACAAGATAACGACCCCAAACACACCTCCAAGATGACCACCATTTTCCTAAATAAAATAAGGGTAAAGGTGCTGGATGGGCCAAGCATGTCTCCAGACCTAAACCCTTTCAAGCAGTTTGGGGGCATCCTCAAACGGAAGGTGGAGGAGCGCAAGGTCGCTAACATCCACTAGCTCAGTGATGTCTTCGTGGAGGAGTGGAAAAGGATTCCAGTGGCAACCTGTGATGTTCTAGTGAACTCCATGCCCAAGAGAATTAAGGCAGTGCTGGAAAATAATGGTGTCCACACAAAATATTAACACTTTGGGCACAATCTGGCCATTTTCCCTTAGGGGTGTGTTGCCACTAGTTTAGACATTGATGACTGTGTGAGTTATTTTGAGGGCACACCAAATTTACACACAAGCTGTACACTGACTATTTTACATTGCATTAAAGTGTCATATTTTGAGTGTTATTTCATGAAAAGATATAGTACAATATTTAAAGAGATGTGAGATACTGAATCTGCACAAAGAATTTCTCTTCACGCAGGTTGGTACATTCTACCTCTAAAGAAACAAAATAATTTTGCTTCTTTTATGCTAAATTTTAAAACATAGCTCACTCAGGCAATTTATCTGGCACATCTATACAAAATGGCAGCAGAGAATGCCTTGAAGTCTAAGCACTGAAACCTTCCCCAAGATCAAGATTTCTCCTTTAGTGAGCTTTCTTATACAGTAAAACATAATACTTATACATTCTTATACAGTTTTGCAAAAATGCAAACTTTTTTTTTTTTTGCTTTAAATTCTCTATAAGCATATTTTATGGAAAATATCTCTCACCAAAATTCATTCATCTCAATACAAGTAAAAGAAAAAAAACCTACTGAATGATCAGTTAGTTTTATAGGGGTTACATAGTTACATAGTTTGTAAGGCTGAAAAAAGACAGATGTCCATCCAGTTCAGCCTATTGTTTTATAGTGTTGTTCCAGAGGAAGGCAAATATTCCATGAAGTAGAAGCCAATTGTTCTTGACAAATTCCTTCCTGACTCCAATCTGGCAATCTGAATAAATCACTGGATCAGCAACCTTTCTCCAGAATCCTAGTCACGATAAATTGTTTTGAACTTTTGACTTTCAGGCTCCATATCTCACTATCCACTATAGCTTCGGACATGAGACTACCATCATTTTATAGACAATCATCTTGTCATCATTCTTGTCATATAACTGCATTTCTAGTGTTTCGCTTCTTGTGGTGGAACAATTTTTTTCTTCTTGTAAGCTGCAAATTACAACCTGTTCTCACATTCCCTAATAGCTCATTGTGTTATCAGGTTGATTCCCAAGCGTAAGGTCACTGGTTCAAAGCAAGGAGCAGCATGAAGAAGATTTCTTAAGAAAAGAAAAACAACATCATCTAGCTAATCAATAGTAGTCTTTCAACCATTAAAACTGCCAAACTGCATCATGTAAGTGCCATGACAGCTGGATGAATAGGAAATTAAGTCTGTCTGTCAACAAGTCGGCTCATTACAATGTCTAACAGTTCTGGCACGACAAACATGACAATGACCGTGGCTTATATGCTTCATAATTGTGAGATCACCGATGTCCATACAGACAGTGTATGAGGTGCATTACACAAGTCTGGAATGGTGGCCAAAAAAGGTGAAGAAGACTCGACTTCAATATTGTGATAAGAAACGTTGACTTGAATTTGCCAAAAAGTACAAAAACTAGACAGTAGAAGATTGGAAATGGGTGATTTGAAGCGATGAGACAAAAGTCAATAGACTGCGCTCTGATGGATGCAAATAGGTCTGAAAGAACCAAAGGAAAAGGGGGCTAATGGACCGAGAAATTAAAGGAACTGTCAACTTCAGTGGAGGAAGCCTGATGATATTTGGTTTTCAAAGTCAAAGGCGTTGGATACTTGACCAAGATGGATGGTAATCTCAATGCTGAGCTATATGTGAGTATCCTACAAGATGAGTTACTTCACACACCTGAGTACTATCAATATGAAAAGGACAACATAGTGTTCCAGCCGGACAACGATCTGAAGCATATGTTCACAATGGCGAAAAAATGGTTCAATGACAATGAAGTACAGCTGCTGGATTGGCCTCCAAAGTCCCCAGACCTCAACCCTGATTGTGACTAGAGTTGAAGAAAAACTGTATTTGTACCTAAATGAGTCGACCAGTATGTATCAACATTGAGAACTTGAGAGTTTAGACGTGCTTGAATCTGGTTGAGAGCATGCCCAGAAGTGTTCTGATGTTAAAAGCCAAAGGAATATTTACAATATACTAACAAAATAATAAAAATTTTGATTTTTAGGAGCAACAATGCAGTTACATGACAATAATCTGCATAGCTAAGTATATTCCAAATAGTTGCAAGTACAATTTTTATATGAGATAGCCAAGATTATTATTTTCATCTATAAAATTGTGCAAGTCTCATACCCAAAACTATAGTGAATGGTGAGATATGTAGCCTGAAAGTCAAAAGTTCCAAACATTGCATTCCATTTGCTTGCCATTTGTATGCATCCAGACCCTTTTTGATCTCTGTTAGTGAATTCACCATGACAATTTCCTCTGGCAGAGAGTTCCACAGTCTCATTGCTCTTACAGTAAAGAATTCCTTTCTATGTTTATGTAGAAAACTTTTTTCCTCCAGGCTCAGAGGATAGCCTCTTCTTATGGATCCAGTTCTAGGTAGTAATTGATCAGGTATAGGATGGACTTGATGAGACTAAAAACCTGATATATTTATTTTTGTTAATTTTAGTATAATTCTATGCTATCCATTTATACTATTATGATAATGCACTACTATTATTTTTATTACTAATTAGTGTTGAGCGATACCCTTTGGG
>JAODAL010050523.1:0-27344 GCA_025379985.1 Phyllomedusa bahiana
CCCTTTAGCTTCCCCACAGTTTCGTTCTGCGTCTCGGGGTTTTTAACCTGCTGTTAAAGAGCGGACGCCAGCCGGCTCCCCCCGCACCCACTGTAACCCCGGCCGGGTATGCTTGGCCCAGGCCCAGTATAGTAATTCCAGTAAAAACTAAAATGGGGTTGAAAGACCCTTTTTTCCCCGGCATTTTTAAATGTGGGGGGTCTGCAGGGTTTGGGGCTCATGCTGTGGCCCAGGACAGGTTTAGTCAAGTCCGTGAAACTAAAATGGGGGTTTGGGAAAGACTTTTTTTCCCGGCCTTTTTTAAAAATGTGGGGGTCTGAGGTTTGGGGCCAGCTGGGGCCCCGGGGATAGTAATGTCCAGTGAAACAAAATGGGGGTTTTGAAAACTCTTTTTCCCGGCACTTTTTCAATCTGGGGGTTATACAGTTGGGGCTCATGTTTGTGGCCCAGGACATTTGTAAATTTCCCCCAGTGAAACTAAAATGGTGGTTAAAAGACCCCTTTTTTCCCGGGCACTTTTTAATGGGGGTTTTATGCGGGTTTTTGGGGCTCATGTGGGGCCCGGGACGGTATGTAAATTTCCCATTCAACTAAAATGGTGGTTAAAATCCTTTTCCGGACTTTTTAAATGGGGGGTTGCGGGTTTTGGGGTATCTGCTTTCCCAGGAAGGGATATTCAAGTCCAGTTCAAGTAAAATGTGGTTAATATACTGCCTTCTGGCACTTTTTAATTTGGGGGTGAATTTTTTAAGGGTCTTGCTGGTACAAGACGATAGTGAAGGGTTGGGTCTTTTTTTTGGGGCTTTTATAGCCTAAGTTTGGCCTAAGATTTTGCGGGTATCCATTTGACTGTTTGACTGTTAATTCAGCTTCTCCACCCTGTTTGGGTTAAGATTTTAAAGGGGTTTTTTGTCTCCCTAGACTTTAATGGTCTCGGAGTGATCGACTATCGACTATCGAAAAAATTATCGATGGGGGCCGACTATCGATCGATGTCGAAGCCCCAAAAATCGCTCAACATAGAAGCAAAAATCTCAAGACTCAGCCATGAAGTTAAAGTTCTCCAGAAAAGTGTCTTTCTAATGGACAATGACCCGAAGTATACTGCCAAACTGGTTACAAAGTGGCTTAAGGCTAACCAAGTCAATGTTTTGGAGTGGCCATCACAAAGCCCTGATCTCAATCCAATTGAAAATTCATGGACAAAGCTGAAAAAGCTGGTGTGAGGAAGGCAACCTTCTAACATGGCTCACTTAGGGCGCTTTCACACGGTGCGTTTTTGGTGCGTTTTTGATGCTTTTTTTTGTGCAGGAAGGCACAGCAATTAATGCTGCAGATTTCTGCACAAAAAACGCATTCAAAAATGCATCAAAAACGCACCGTATGAAAGCACCCTTACGATAGTTCTGTCAGGAGGAATGGGCCAAAATTCCTACCAACTATTGTTAAAAGCTTGTGGAAGGATATCCCAAAAGTTTTACCCAAGTCATGCAGTTTAAGGGCAATGCTACAAAATACTAATGAAATGTATGTAAACGTTTGACTTTGCAGAAAGTAATAAAAATGCCTTAAATTCTCTCTCATTATTCTGGCATATCGTAAATATAAATAATTTTGGTAATCCAAATTTGGGACCTAAAACAGGTAAGGTTTATTTTTGACTTCATGACAATAGTGGGGAAAAACATGCATATGTGTCTTTTTAGATAGTGTATGTAAACTTCTGATTTCAACTGTATATAAGTCCCCTTTATAGTTAGGTAGGTACATAAGTGCTCTCCATAGTTAAGTAGATATATAAGTCTCATCCACAGTTAGTTACGTATATAAGTCCCCTCATAGTTAGGTAGGTATATAAGTGGCCCTCTATAGTTAGGCAGGTCCACTCCATTATTAGGTAGGTATATAAGTGCACTCATTAGTTAGGCAAGTATATAGGTCCTCTCCATAGTTAAATATATAATTCCCCTCGACAGTTGGGCAAGTATATAAGTGCCCTCCTTAGTTAGGCAGGTTTAGAAGACCCTTCCATAGTTAAGTACATATATAAGTGCTCTCCATAGTAGGTAGATATATTAGTCTCTTTCACAGTTAGGTAAGTATATAAGTCCCCTTCATAGCTAGGTAGGTATATAAGTCCTTTACTTAGTTAGGTAGATATATAAGGACCCTCCTTAGTTAGGCAAGTATATAGGTCCCCATCCATAGTTAAGTATATAAGTCCCCTTCTCAGTTAGGCAGGTATATAAGTGCCCTCCTTAGTTAGGCAAGTATATAAGTCCCCTCCACAGTTAGGAAAGTATATGTCCCGTCCACAGTTAGGCAGGTATATACTGTAAGTCCCCTCCACAGTTAGGCAGGTATATACTGTAAGTCCCCTCCATAGTTAGGCAGTTACATAGGTCCCCTCGATAGGTAGGCAGGTACATAGGTCATCTCATAGGCAGGTACATAGGTCCCCTCTATAGGTAGGCAGGTACATAGGTCCCCTCATAGACAAGTACATAGGTCCCCTCATAATTACTAGTGCATCTTAAAAAAATAAAATATCATTGAAAATTAAAGGGGTTCTCCAGGACTCTTTTTATTTGTTATAGGGCTTACAAATGTATTATATTATATTAAACCTTGTAATTCAAGCTGTAATGAGTCTATACAATATACAGGTTTCTCTATCTGACTTAAATTATTGATATCAATTATCTTTTCAGTGATATTCAAATTGTTTTAGATGCACTAGTAGGTACATAGGCCCCCTCCACAGTCAGATAGGCCTCCCTTCATGGGTAGGTAACTTTATACATTGCCAATGAGAAACATAACAATAATACTTTCCTTTCTCTTTCCCCTGCCAAGCGGCTCACTCTTCTGCCCGTCACTCTGTCTTTTGGAGCGCAACAGTAGTTTTTTTTTGCTGAGCAGGCGCCAGTGCTTCAGTTCGGAGCAGGTTCGGGTAGCAGCCATTTTATCCGGATAAAACGACCTAGGGATGCCCCTGGTTGTCAGTGGCTTAGACATTGACGGTTCTGTGTTGAGTTATTTTGAAGGCACAGGAAATTTACACTGTTATACAAGTTGTACACTGACTACTTTACATTGTATCAAAGTGTCATATCTTCAGTGTTTTCCCATGAAAAGATATAAGACAAAATTTGCAAAAATGTGAGGGGTGTACTCACTTCTGTGAGATACTGTATATATATATATCAGAAATGCACCTTCTTTTCTTTTATGTATGCAGTGTTTATCTGTCTCTTGACATCTGTTGAGCTGCTGGTTTGCTAAGATGTGTTTGCAAAACAGGGGTGTCAAACTCAAATACACAGCTGGCCAAAAATAACTTGGTCAAAATCGTGGACCAACCTTGATACTTATTAAAAAATATCTACAATTGATGGTTTTCCCTTCTCATCAGATATAATGATGAACCTTTTCATAAGGAAACTGCTGCTCATCTCCTTCTGTGCTGCTGTGGCATGACAGAACCCTGTATTTTCCCTCAAGTGCTTTTCTCCCCCACTTCCTTATGTCTTGTACACTCTTAGGGCATGTCCCCACTACACGGGTTTTTGGCCGGTTTTTCAGGCGGTTTGCGGTTGTGCAGACCGCCTGAAAAACCGGCCGAGAATTAGCACAATGGTGCTCTATGGAAAACCCGTGCAGCAGTCCCCACTGCACAGGTTTTCCGTCCGGCGGTTTTTCCACCCGCGGTCCGCCCGCAAAACATTCTACAAGCACAATCTTCCGTCCGGTTTTTTGAATGTGAAGGGGGAGGGCTTTTCTCCGCTCATCGCGGAGAAAATCCTCCCCCCCCCGCGGCCGTGGGGACAGCCGCCAAACATGGCCTCTGCTGTGGGACCGCACCCTTAGGGCCAGAGAAACAGTCCAGTACCCACTTCATTTGTACTAACTCCAGTCAGCTAACTCACTGTGTCCTGTGGTCTTCACAGTGCTTCGTATGTGCTGCACGACTCCGCTCTTTCAGTTTGGAGTACCCTGCTGTGCCTTATTAGTTGTCCCGCTATCTGAGTTGTTTCTCCTGCCACCTGGTTCGATCTCTGCTCTGTGCAGGATGAAGGACTGAGTGATAGCAGTGCAATAACCACATCTGACTTCTTTCTCTTCTCCTCTGCACACTGCCTGACTGTTACTCACGGGCCAAATATAATTGCACGGCGGGTCATATTTGGCCCATGGGCCTAAGTTTGGAACTCATTGTCTTCAAAGATTTATTTATATAAAATATTTTATATCAATAAAAACAGATATCTATAACATATCTTTAAGACAATGTTCAATATTTCAATTTTCAATAGATAATAGTTAAACAGTTACCAAATAATACTGCTATGCAAGGAACAAGTATTTTCACCATACATTCAACCACCTTTGGCCCTTTATGCTTATGGTTTCCCCTGCTCCCCTGTGGGCTAGTCTGAGCCTGGCCAATGTGGTAACATAGTCGGGTCACAAGCAGAAGGTCAGGGCAGGCAGACTATGTACTTTCATAAATGGGAGGCAGACCAACGGTCAGGACAGGCAGCAGATAAGCAGAAAGCTCAAGAGATAAGTGATTACCAGTCAGATACTGGAAATTCACACACTAGAACAAAATATAACACAATTGATTGATTCATTTGGGGTGGCATGTGCTGGCTCTTTATGATAGGAAGAAGGAGCGAGTGCTCTAGGAAAAGATCTGTAGGAAAAGGCAGCTGACCTGCTGTGCTGCTTGGTGCGATATAGAGAAAATATGAGCGTGCTCGTAACCAGAAGGAGAGGTCATGGTGTGCCCTGTAACAATCTGCATGCACCACCAGACCCATGATGTACCTCCGTTACATCAATGATATCCTTGTCATCTGGACTGCGGGCGAAGGGGGCCCTTTCTTTTAAAATTTCCCTAATGACTTCAATAACTTCCCCCCCCCACCATCAACCTTAAACTTACCTATTCAGAGATCAAAATCCACTTTCTGGATACTACAAAACACATCAAAGACCACCGGCTACTCAAATCAGCATACCACAAACCCACAGACAGAACGGCCTACCTCAGAAATGACAGCTTCCACCCCAAGCAACACAAAACACAATCCATTATATACAGCCAGGCTATACGGTACAATCCTATTTGCTCTGACAAGGCAGACCTGGACAAGCACCTCCTGGATCTGAGGACAAAATTTCTCCAATTGGGATACCGGCCAAAAGTGACGGGCAATCAAATCAGCAAAGCGGCCGCCATCAACAGAGACTGTCTACTTACATACAAAGAGACCCAGAAGGAAGAACGTGTGCCCCTAGTTGTAACCTACAACCCACAGCTGGAGATCCTACGAAAGATTGCCAAGGAAACTTCAACTGTACTACATAGGGACAACAGACTCAAAGACATATTCCCAGTCCCCCCTCTCCTTTCCTTTCGGCAACCATCAAACCTGCGGCATATTAATGACCGGAGTGCCCTTAAGGAACTGAGAGAAAATGGCACCTCAGCCTGCCTGCAGAACAGGTGCAAGACCTGCAGACACATCCACACCATGGACAGTGAACCTGTCCCACAGTCACAGCAGGTGCACAAAATTAGGGGGACATTTTCCTGCAGGTCTTCCAATGTGGTGTATCTGATTATGTGTATGCAATGTCCCATCACAGGCCTGTATGTGGGGGAAACAGGACAGAGACTCAGCCAGCGCATGAACTCACACAGATTCACTATTAATAACAGCAGAACTGATCTTCCAGTGGCACAACACTTCTCCAGAGATGACCATTCTATTGAAGATTTGAAGATTATGGTTTTAATGGGACACTTTAAGACGCAGAGGGAGAGAAAGGAGTGGGAATTTAAATTAATGCAAAAATTTCAGACTCTGCAAAATGGGCTAAATATTCATGCCAGCTTTATGTCAAACTATGTGTGAACTGTGATGGCCACAAATTACACCTGATGGCTACGAGATAAGACGCAGAATTACTGACCCCTCCATCACGCCTCACAAGTTTCCAGATAGTTGATTTCTTGACCTGTTGTAAATGACTTGTCTACTTTTATTGCATTTTGTTATTTTTAAGAATTCTAGGACGCTTTGAAGGTCCATGTCTTTTGTGTATAAAAAGTCTGTACATTTTCAGTTTCTTGTCTAACACCATGTCTGAAGAAGGGAGCTAGTATTCTCGAAAGTTCACCATCAGATATACACAGTTAGCCTGAAAAAGGTATCGCCTGATTTCTTCACTCTTTTACATGTGAAGACAAGCCAAACATGTATGTTTATGCTGTTGATTATTACATGGCCATTTCCAGCCCTAGTCGTTATAGGGAATTTAAAAATCTTTACCGTCTTAACAGCTCATTACTCATTGCTCTTATAACCTCCACATCCTTATCAAGCAGTGTCATCACAATGTAAGCACACATTTTCAAGAACATGGATCTTGAAGTCATATTGTTAACATTTTAGACAGATTAAATGATAGCTAAAATGGAGGCTTCAAGCCACAGTTTTGTTCTGCAACTTCAAAACAATGTAAATGGTGTTTAATGGCTCTCATATGCTATTGACATGCTATTTAAAGGTGGCATCCAAAATTGGTTTCCTTTGTTTTCCACAGCTGTTAGCAATGTGTGCTTTGTCTGTCTCAAATAATTTCTGTATCTTCTATTTAAAATGCCCTGTATATCTAAAATACTAAATTCTAAATCTGTGAAAACATAAAGCATATGTCTAGGATTATAAAAAAGTATATATTTTTTCTCCTCCAGAAACTACGCCACTGTTGTGCGTGAGTTGTGCCTAGCATTGCAGTTCATCCTCATTCATATGAAAAGCATCAAGCTGCAATACTTTATACAGCCAATGCACAGAAGTGGTGCTGTTTCTATAAGAAGCAGATCCTTTCTACTAGTACGGAGGATGAAAATGGGTAATGAACTGTTATTAACCCCTTTGCAGGCTACAGGATGGCTTCCTTTCTAAACCATTTATGTTTCCATGAAATAGTGTACTGTAATATGTTTCCTTTATTGTACGTGTTGCACTTATGCAAACGTTTTGCAGTTTCTGTGCAGTTGGCAATATGGCGGTTGGCAATATGGCTACTGCTGCTTGGTTAGGAGAGGCTAGCACAGGAAGACCTGTAGGTGGTAGCTATTGGTGGACTCTGGCACGCTTTTCTATTTTGTGGGTAAGTCCCTGTGCTTGTTTACAAGTTTTTTTTTTAATGCACACTAGAAACACAGTGCTTCTGTTTGTAACATTATGGGAAAGTCTAAAGAAATCAGTAAAGATATCAGGAAGAGAATTGTGGAGTTGCACAAGTCTGGATCATCCTTGGGTGTAATTTCCAGATACCTGAAGGTGCATTGTTCATCTGTACAAACAATTATATGCAAGTATAAACAAGATAGGAATGTCCAGCCATCATACCACTCACAAAGGAGACAGGTTCTGTCAAAGGGAGAGAAATGCCAGGCTGAGTTGAGTAGCCTGAGCATCATGGCCTGTGTAATAGGCAGCTTCTATGTCATCAGTAAGAAACATAAAGCTGAAAAAGTGGCTGAATTGACTAAGAGAGTTGTGGGGTATTGTACAAACGATTGGGATTGCTGTGTAAGCCATTGACAAAAGAGTGTGGCAAGGGGCTTGTCAAACCAGGTATTTACATGAGCCATGGCACCTTTTACATACCACCTTTTTTTTTTTTTTTTTTTTTTTTTTTTTACAATAACCCCTTTTACCCACCCAGTGATATTAGATTTCCCATGATAGAAAAAACAGGTTAACTGCTGTGGGGGATGGATGTGGCGTCACCCAACTTTCCTGAATGCTGGAGGAAAACTCGGTGACAACACATCACCACAGCAACCAATCAACTTTCCTTTTTTACTGAGTGTATGAATTGATACAGGAAAAAAATACCCTTCAATTCTGCATACAAGAAACCGTGGGTGCTGTGAGGTAGGGAGCGCGCAATGGTTTGTACGCCGACCCATGATACAGGAAGCAGCACAAAAATGTAGTGTGCAGAAAGGCCATCCCGCAGCCATAGCTACCATGGAAAGTGTAGATATTGCCTGGCCCTTCTGCATGTAACTGGGCATCAGGGCAGCAGTTGTTGATGTATTACCCTCGCATCACCTGATTTATTAGCATGTATAGGAGACTTACCAACACCTCTAGGAGGTCTCCCATTATTCCTGGAATCTCCTGAAATTTCTGGGAAAATTGGCAAATATGCTTCTTATTTCATTTTCTGTGAGGCTGGAAGAACTAAAAATACAATGTTGGCATGGTTTTTTTTTTGTTGCTTTCACCATGCGGATTAAATAACATTTTTTTTTAATTGTTTATACTCTCACACTTTTTTTTTTATTCTGTATTTTTCCCTTTTTGTCCCACTAAGGGACTAAACTGTGCAATTACACGATTTCTTTTTTAACACTTATTAATACAAGACTGTATTGCTATGTATTATTGCACTGACAGGCAGCCTATTCGACCCTGTCTCTTAGAAGGTCGACTAGGATTATGTTCTAGAAGTAAAGAAGACCCAGGGGGGTTTATTTGGCGTCCAGTTGCCATGACCACCATTAGCATCCCATGATCATGTTTGTGGGGTGCCAATGGTTATACAATAGAGCCCGCTCCTTTTTAAATTCAGCATCTAAAGGGTTAAATGGGCGGTATGAGTTCTAGCTCGGATCAGGCAGCTCTAGCCTGCTTCCACTGCAGATAGCATGGGAACAACTTCTAAGCCTCCACTATCCAAACGCTGCCTGGGAAACTTGCTGACTTTTCCTTCATCCTGGGAGTAATCTTTTTTCCAGGAATCTTTGGAAGAGTTGGCAGTATGAGTTTCCCAACAGGAATGGACTCTCGAACAGGTGTCCTCTGTATTGGATAGGGGTGCACTTAGTGGGCAGTGAGAGTTCTACTCAAGTAACAAAAAAGAGTAAATATTGTGCATGAGATTAAACTACATCAGAATCCCTAGCCTATAACCTTCTCTGAGAGAATCATTATGCTTCTTGAACTATGTACAGTTGAAACCAGAAGTTTACATACACTATATAAAAATACACATATACATGATTTTCTCACTATGTGACATGAAATCAGAATAAACCTTACCCGTTTTCAGTTAATTAGGATTACAAAAATTATTTATATTTGCCAAATGCCAGAATAATGAGAAAGAGAGAATTTTTAAGGCATTTTTATTAATTTCTGCAAAATTTTACGTACACTAGGATTACTATGCCATTAAACAATTTGGGAAAGCCCTTATGATGATGCCATGGCTTTGGAAGCTTCTGATTTATTGGAAACGTCTGAGTTAATTAGAGACACACCCTTGGATATTTTTTTTTTTTAATGCACACTAAAAACACACTGCTTCTGTTTTTAACATCATGGGAAAGTCTAAAGAAATCAGCCAAGATATCAGGAAGAGAATTGTGGACTTGCATAAGTTTGGATCATCCTTGGGTGCAATTTCCAGATACCTGGAGATGCCTCGTTCATCTGTACAAACAATTATACACAAATACAAACAAGATGGGAATGTTCAGCCCTCATACCACTCAGGAAGGAGATGGGTTCTGTGTCTCTGAGATGAATGTGGTTTGGTCTCATATGTGCATATCAACCCAAGAACAAAAGCAAAAGACCTTGTGAAGATGATGGCGGAAGCTAGTAAGATTGTGTCATTATCCACAGTGAAGCAAGTACTGTATGAACATGGACTGAAAGGCCACTCTGCCAGGAAGAAGCCATTACTCCAAAAGAAACATATAAAAGCCAAATTAATGTTTGCAAATGCACACAGGAACAAAGACCTACATTTTTGGAGTCATGTCCAGTGGTCTGACGAAACAAAAATTTTACTGTTTGACCATAATGACTATCGTTATGTTTGGAGGAATAAAGGAGAAGCTAGGAAGCCTAAGAAAAGCAACCCAACTGTAACACATTTGGGTGGCAGCATCATGTTGTGGGGTTATTTTGCTGCAGGAGGGAATGGTGCACTTCACAAAATAGATGGCATCATGAGGAAAGAAGATTATGTGGCAGAATTGAAGCAAGATCTCAAGACATCAGCCAGGAGGTTAAGATTTGGACAGAATTGTGTCTTGCAAATAGACAATGACCTGAAGCATACTGCCAAACTGGTTACAAAGGGTCTTAAGGACAACTAGGTCAATGTTTTGGAATGGCCATCACAAAGCCCTGACCTAAATCCTGTTGAAAATTTATGGGTAAAGGTGAAAAGGCAGGTGTGAGCAAGGTGACCTACAAACATGGCTCAGTTACACCAGTTCTGTCAGGAGGAATGGGCCAAAATTCCTACCAAGTATTGTGAGAAGCTTAGGGAAGGATATCCAAAAGGTTTGACCGAAGTCATACAGTTTAAGGGAAATGTTACCAAATACTAATGAAATGTATGTAAACTTTTGACTTTGGAGAAAGTAATAAAAATGCCTTAAATTCTCTCTCTCGCTCATTATTCTGGCATTTGGCAAATATAAACAATTTTGGTAATCCTAATTGACCTAAAATGGGTAAGGTTTATTCTGATTTCATGTCATATAGTGAGAAAAACATGCAAATGTGTCTTTTTATATAGTGTATGTAAAGCTGTTTTCAACTGTATTTATATATATATTCTTGAAACCATGTCAGCCTTCTGATGAGTCAGGTGGGGTAAATTCATCAATATATGCCTATGGTATATGTAAATACATAACTACTTTGGGTCTTTTTACACGTAAAAAAAACTGTAAGAACCAAAATTTGGAAATTTGTTAAGACCAATCAAAAGTAAATCATTAACATATCTGCACTTGTCAATTTTTTTTATTTTTGCTCTATATATTCAGTATAATCAACTCAATATAATATATATGCTCTGTATTTTATGTAACATTTGCCCCATGTAAAAGGCCCTTTCTCATTGGTTCTCACATATTTATATAATGTTGGCAATAATCCACAACTAGGGTTGGGGCAAGGTATTGTGCCCTATACAAATATGGCATGTAGCGCACCCTCCTCCCCACCTACCTTCATGTACCCGTCGTACCCGCCCTGACCACAACAAAAATCCAGTCTTTGCTAAATTGTTAAACTGTTAAATTGATAAATGTAGCTTCTGAAGATATAGTAATTTTTTCTTATCCTCACTCCACAGTTGGCTGACAAGTGTGTACAGTATGTGAGTGATACAATTATATTATGGTTTTCTCTGTAGTAGCAAGTGATCATTTATTGGAAAGTCTATACCTTATAAAGAAGAATGGCAAACTATTTTTCTCAACTTTTTTCTCTAGAGTTTTAAGTTAATGAATAAACTTTTATGGCATTTCAAAATTTCTATTTTGCCATGTACAGATGTAGCAGAGTTTAGCTTGACTATGATGTCACAGCTTTCTATATTATCTGTTATTCCGTTACAAGAAAAGGCATTCTGTGCTGTGTTATCTTGGTGTTTTATCTGTCAAACTAATCTTTACTGTATCTTTATGCCAAAAATGACTTTCTATTTGAAATTAGTCCTTTTATTGACTAAATATCATGGTCAGTTGGGTTGCCACTGTCGTACAGGTTCTGTGGGAAATTTTTCCAGTTATGGAGAAAAAATTAACAATTAACAGATGCAAGTATTACAGACCTACACTTCCAGAAAATAACTGAATATGCTGGATTTCATTATAATAGTGGAATGCTGCTTTATGTATTCAGAGACCTCACAAGACAAGACAGTAACATATTTCCATGGATAAAACAGTGTTTTTTTTTCAATGGACTGACATACTACGTAAGCATAAACTCTTCCTGAATAACTTGGAAACCGAGATATTATCGTAGACTTCAGTAGTGGAGAGCTGGCTCTAAGTTAAAGAACTGAAGACAACCAAACACCTGAAACATCTAAACAAATGAAACCAGATGAGACTGAGTCAATGGATAATATGTTCTCCTTCGTTTTTGTATATGGCTTTTGGCTGCCATATGTTTTTATGTTGTTGTTAAACCTCGTTAGACAGACAGAAATATCCACCCTGACCATTTTACAATTATCCTGAAGTAAAGCTTAATAATAGTTATACAATATAGGGGTGATAAAAGTAAAGCTTTTTTGGCTGCTACACAATACTAAACATTTGCTGCTCCTAGGCTATAAAAAATTGATTTAAGTGGACAAATCTTTTTCCTGGCTACCAATTTATGTTTCCAACTCAGCATTCCCTCTGAGAGACAACTTGGTCCACTTATTTTAGAACATAGTTTCCATTCGACATGCTGTGCTACTCAAGAAGGGTTAAAAGTTACAGATTTGTATTTTCCTTAATGTATCTGTGTAACAGTTGGCCGACACTTGAGATACTTACAATTCACAAGGTATTCTCATTTGAGAAAAATAGGAAATTGCAAAGGATTACTATTTTACTACTCTCTACTTCTCAGAGTTTCTCCTTTGCAACACTTGTCAGCCGAAAAAGTAAAAATACTCACTTAATTTTAAAATGTTTGTATCCTGTAGTTTATTAAGTTTGTCAGTTCAGGCAAAATGGATTAGTAAAGTAGGTTTAGCCAGTTTTGGAAATTCTGGCCTGATTATAAAAAAAAAATGGAAGAAATGTTTCTGTATAACGGAACATCTAGACAGAAGAGCAGTCCTAACACATCTTGTAGCATTTACTTCTTATTTAGCCGTACTGACTAAGCATGCTTA
Source organism: Phyllomedusa bahiana (assembly GCA_025379985.1). Taxonomy (NCBI): domain Eukaryota; kingdom Metazoa; phylum Chordata; class Amphibia; order Anura; family Hylidae; genus Phyllomedusa; species Phyllomedusa bahiana. The sequence continues at coordinate 12,742 of JAODAL010050523.1, forward strand.
AGGCAAATCATTTTCTTTGGTAGAGCACAAAGTATTGAATCAATAGACTACTGTATAATATTCCTTGAGCGGTGGAAATAAATCTCTCAGAGAAGATTGGCTAATGATATGTTGGCTATGTTTGGAAAGTGTCATAATTATGGTTTAAAGATGAGAAAATGTTAGAATGAGTCAAATGCAACATTGTTCCTTGCTTGCTACAATAACAAATGAAATCTCTTTTAATACATATGACAGTTTTTTTTTATATTATAGATCTTGAGACCTAGTTATGGACAGAAGAAGATTTAGTTAATTTCCTAATTACTGAAGCTAGCCTGACATGAAATAATTCAGTCCGGATCCAACAATATTCCAGTTTGACTCACATGTGTTTCTCTTGAGCAATAGTGGAATAAAATGTTAAGGCACACAAAATAGTAAAGTAGATTCCAGTCTATTAAAATGGATTAGAAAGCCAACATGCACATTACATAGTGTCGGACTGGCGTGCTTGGGATCCACCAGTGGAGTTCATTTTTGGGGCCCACCCTACTGCTACTGTATATGACTGCATATACTATACATGCCTCTTTCCTTTTGTCTCTTTTTCCCTGCTTTTCTCCCTAAAAAGCAGCCCCAGGCCTTCCATGCCCAGTCACCCACCATACCTAGGTGCCCATCATGCCCAAGGGCCCACTAGGTGTTTCCCTTATTATCTTGTGGGCCATAATATCACTAATTTCTTTTTGGTTGGATTGTTAAAAAAAAGTGCTATTAGATCCTCATGTACAGTACCAGTAAAGCTTTTCCCACTGAAACTCAGCCATCTGTTCAGAAAACCTCACCTTCCTAATTTATCAGCAGGAACATGTACACACTCTCTGTCATTATACAGAAACAGTAGAGGTGCAGTCTAGTCCTAGTCACCATTGCTTTGGGTGATATATTTAGCTTATTTCAGTCGTATCTCTTTAATTCTTTGTCAACCGAATTATCTATCAGCTGCAACAAAGTGCAGGACTTTAGTGATGAAAATATCTTTCTACAAAGAATAAAGTGTGCAACCAGCAATTCAATTCATTTAATAAGTATCATAAAGGAACTGAGGACCAACCACATCTCACTAAGATATGTTATAGAGCCTTTAATTAGCAATAACCATGCTGCTACTACATCATAATACAAACATCTCCATCCCTTAGCTTCTGTCCCCGGCCCTCACCATTGTAGATTGTCAGCTCTCTCAGGCAGGGTCCTTTCTCTTTCTGAATTAGTTTGTTGTATAGTGCTTATATTGTATTCATTCTGATCTCACAGGGTTTTCTCATCACGCTATTATACTGAGTCACAATCAGTTTTACACTCAGTCTGCCTCCTCAGGTTGTGGGTGGTTCTATAGCAGTGATTAGCATGTTTAGCTTCTCTGTAACTTGGCCATTACACTAACAAGTGCAGGTGATGTCATTTTTTCAGTAAATTAAAGGTACATGTGCTGTGAGGACTGAAAAAATGGCTTATCTGTTATCTTGTTACAGATAATTAGTTTGTTCCAGACTGAGCCGTCCATCCATGGGGAGATATCAGTCATCTCAGCAAATAAAAAAAACTGAGTTATAGTCAGGCAACCCAGTAACCATAGCACTCAGAACACATAAAATATCTCTTATCTTATGATTAAATTAAAATCTATTGACCAATGTATTTAGAAAAAGTCTTCAATTACTTGTCCTTTTATGTTGAAAGCTAATCTTTGCAGTGAGAAAACACCTTTATTTGCCCTTAAAAAGGAAATAATAATAAATAATAATAACAATACAGGAAAACATTGATCAGACAGCAACAAATGATGCTAATATTCAAAAAAGTTAACATTTATAGAAAGGCGACGCTGATCACTCTACTGCAAAATATGAAGATTCCTTGTATGATGTGGCACACTATAAATATCTATAAATATCTCTAGTCAGCAATTCTATAACTTACATGCATGCAACTATAGTGTTGTTGACCATAGACATTTGGGGTCCTCCAAGTTGTAATCATTATCCAATCTAGAATCAGGATATGGCTTAATATGCCCTTTTTGGCTGGCTTTAAATGTTGTCAAGAATTGTAGAAGATCTCAGGGGAACCGCAGGAGATCTGGATATTACTGCCATAATACTAAAACTCTAAAATGCAGCATTATGGCTGTCTAAATGATCCGCAAACACTTTATCATCTGGCTGTTTCACAAAGCCTGCTTTTCTCAGCCAGGTTCAGGCTCCTATCTCCTGTTAAGGTTGTGGATGGTTCTACAGCAATGACTGACATTTCAGCTCTGCAATTCCTAGCTGAGCCTGTTAGAGGGCCATGGTAATGGATGGTTTTTAACCTCAGGACACAAGGCTACAGAGCTCTAAGGGGTGAAAGTTTGTCAGTTAGAAAAATAAACAAGCTCTGATAAGACACAGTAGGGAGTTATGTCACCATCCTGGCCAGGGCTGCTATGATACCTTCTGTAAACAATTCAAAGATAGAAACAGCTGTATATCTGAAAGGAAGCAAAATCAGAACCACAATGTATTTAATAATAATCCTATATACCTTTGTCAATAGGTTTAAAGCTAATCAATGTGATGAGAAATCCCTTTTAAAAATGGTGATGGAAACCCCACCAATAATGAATGTGTACAACTGTTGTATATGTGCAGCTGACACTTAAAGGGCCACATGTATGAAAACTGTTTAAGTGTAAAGCTCACTTTTTTGCACATAGTAAGCTATGGGCTAAAAAGTGAGTTTTAGACCTAAACAGTTTTCATACATGTGGCCCTTAATGCTAAGTGAAGGTCTCAATGCAAAACATACTCTGAAGTCCTGTAAACTTATATGGCCTTTTTATAATTATTTGATATATGCTGTGTAAGCAGATATTGCCTTGCTGTAATTTCAACAGCAATGAATAAAAGTAGTACATAGCTGACAAACTTAAAATTGTGGGTTGCTTTTTATTCAGTGTACTGCAAATTAATAGAGTGGGTGTAGGAGTTTTCTGAAACACACCCATAAATTTATAATTTTGCTTTTCCTTTCCTGTAATGTGAAAAAAGTAGTCTGTAGAAACTAAAGGAATATATTGCAGTATATTTGTGGACATGTTATCAGATACAAATAAATGCCCCAAATCCATCCAGAAAGAAAAATATCCTAAATTCATAATTTACATACTTTGAATGTTATATCATGTTTTCGTCTTAAAAGAATCCACTGCATATAAGATTCCAGCCCTCTCTACCATCTAGGGTTGCCAATTCTTTGGTGTCATCTTACACTTGTCCTGGTGTCTTATCTATTTTGCTATCTATGATAATTTGTATTGTTCTTCATATATGTCTTTTTGTCCCCTGATGAACCCTTTTTCGCAAAGAATAAAGGGGGAAATGCGTCAGAACCCTTTGTTCAGATGGAATTGTGGTGGGGACGCAATTTTTCAGGGCGCTATTAGGCAGGGGAAGCTGAGGGACAGAGTAGTGCATCTACCTCTGGACTAGTAATCTATCTGTATCTGAAGTAATCACTGGAAACAGAGAACTTGACTTTTGATGGTGTATCTTACCCTCAACAAATCGTGAGTTAGAGTTGAATTACAATTTATTGTGACAATTAGATATGGGCGAATTGATTCTAACGAAGTGGAATTCGTTTAGAATTTCAGGAAAACTTTGGTTCGGAACGAAGTCGAGTTTGGGGTACTTCCGTGAACGAAGTGTGCTTTTGATTTGATTAAAATGGCTGCGAGCACATGGGTACATGGGGCAAAGAACTCGGGGAGGAAGAAGGGCATAGCCTGCATGACATGTGCAGAGATAAAGCCAAATCAGAAAACGGGGGGATTCTGTGACGTCACCGCACTATATAAGTCCGGGCGCGACGCTGGGAGTCTTTACCGCTCTCACTGTACTGATAGGGAAGGTGCTGCCGCGGTGCTTATGATAGCTGATACTAAGAACTAAATTTTTTATACAGCGTTTTTTGGGGGGTGTCACAGCTTTTTTTCAGGGGACTGCTTCTCTTTTTGTTCTAATTCTGATTTTGTGGGGTATTGGTACTGAAGTCCAGTGTGCGTCCAATGCGCTGCATATACATTTTAATGTAGCTGCTCACGCACATTGAATATCCAAGGGTTATCTAAGCCTGTTCCTGTTGTATTTCATTTAAAGAAACAGCGTTTTTACAATACAAATTACCACTTAATTTTTGGTTGCTCAATTCTTTTGCGCAATTTACATCCAGGGGTTAATTAGCGTTGTTCTGCTTTTGGTGGGACTAAACGAATGTCTTTTTCACCGCCAAAAAGACATTTTGCCTGTAGCATAATTCATAACCGAAGGTTAATTACAAGTTTTTCTTGTTTGTTTTCCCGCAAATTACACGCATTGTAACACGCTACAAAGCTGGTAGTTTTTGGTTGCTAAATTTTTTTTACGCCAATTTACACCCAGGGGTTATTAAGCGTTGTTCTGCTGTTGTGGTGACTAAAAGGAAACCGTCTTTTTCACCGCCAAAAAGACATTTTGCCTGTAGCAAAATTTCCCATAACCGAAGCTTAATTACAAGATTTACTCTTGCTGTGTACCGTAAAATACACTCCTTAGTAACACGCTACAAAGCTGGTAGTTTTTGGTTGCTCAATTCTTTTGCGCAATTTACATCCAGGGGTTAATTAAGCGTTGTTTGCTGTTTTGGTGACTAAAGAAACCGTCTTTTTCATCGCCAAAAAAGACATTTTGCCTGTAGCATAATTCATAACCGAAGGTTAATTACAAGTTTTTCTCTTGCTGTGTTACCGTAAAATACACCCCTTTTGTAACACGTACAAAGCTGGTAGTTTTTGGTTGTCAGTTTTTTTGCGCAATTTACATCTAAGGGGTTAACTAAGTATTTTTCTGCAGTTGTACTTAGTAAAAGAAACGTTCTTTTTCCCCGCCAAAAAGCAATTTTGCCTGTAGAAATATTCATATCCGAAGGTTAATTAAGCCTTTTTGTGCTTTTACATTCAGTAAAATACACATTTGTTTTTAAACGAACATACAAGTACATTTTTCCTGGCAATTGTTTAGCGAAATTTATATCCAAGAGTTACCCAAGCTTGTTAACTGGGTTCATTTGGGGGTCAAATTACGGGTGTGTTATTTATCATATACAGATATCTTCATAAAACAGTATCTGTACATTTTAGAACAACAGTATGTCAGACAGAGAGGTGGCGGCTCTTCCCTGCGAGTGGCAGAGGCACAACATTCCTGGAGCAGGCCCAGGTCGCAGCACGAAAGGGGACATCGCAGCAGGGGTCACTCGGTGAGGTCACAACTGCCGCTGCATCTAGGGCTGTTTTTGTTGTTCAGCAACCCAATGGTTCTTGATTGGTTGACTTAGGTCATCCACTTCCTTCCAGATGACATTGATTTAACCCAGCCAAGAGTCGGTGGGGAACGTCAAAAAACAACCCCTTTGTTGGCCGGCCCGGGAGGGGTCAGCGGCCTCACCCGTCCTCAACCCGCCTCTGTCCCATCTGGTTCCCTCAGCCAGAGTCTACTATGTGGTCTGGGCTCAGCGCCACTAAATAGCGAGGATGAACAATTTGAGGAGGGCAGTCAGCAGCTAATTGGCAGCAAAGAAATGGAGCCAATTTCCCCTGCTTCTTGCAGTAGGCGGCAAAGTATAGATGTTGAGAGTGGCATGGGAGGTCATGATGAGAGGGGTCAGCCTCTGCATACCAAGACCGGTGATGAGGACAGCAGTGACAATGAAACACAAATAGATGATGATGTAGCCGACCGCACTTGGGAGGCCGGGTGAGGGGAAGGGCTTCATCATCGTCAGGAGAAGGGGCATCAGCTTGCGGTTTAGGCAGCGGCGCAGCCAGCAAGTGGGTTGGGTGGCCGTGAGTCGCAGGTAGCAGCAGTGTGAGGGGCGGGGGAGCCAAGCGGCCACGGGGTAAAAAAACCCGCTTCGCAGGTCCCTAGAACGTAGCGGCACAGGGGCTCAGCGAAAGGGGCGGCGGCAGTAGTCACTCAGTGCGGAGCAAATTTGGGGGTTAAATCAGCTACTCGGCGGTGTGGCAGTTCTTTGCTAAGACACCGGAGGAGCCGAATATGGGTATATGTAGAATCTGTAGGCAGATTAGTGAAGCGTGGCCAGGGAGCTAACGTTGGCAAACCACGACCCTGCGTCAACACATGCAGCGTCACATCCGGTGCTTGGGAGAAACGTGGCTCAGATGTGGTGGTCCTCTTGCCGCCGCAGCAACAGCAGCGCAGCACCCAGTGGCACGCATGCCATTGCAAACCCGTCAAGGCTCCACCACCTCTGCGAAGGGAGCTGTTTCTCTTTGCTCATCTCCTGGTCCGATTCTCCTGCTCCCGCTACTCATGGCGCCAGCAGTCGTTTAGCGAGGAGATTGCAAAGAGACAACAATATGCATCCAACCATCCTAAGGTGCAGAAGCTGACCGTGCTCCTGTCTAAGTTGTTGGTACTGCAGTCCCTCCCTTTCCAAATGGTGGACTCTGCTCCATTCAGAGTACTAATGGCTTGTGCCGAGTCGAGATGGAGAGTTCCAAGCCGTAATTTCTTTTCCAAAAAGGCAGTACCAGCAGTTCATAAATATGTAGAACAGAAGTTGGGCCAGTCCTTGAGCTTATCGGTTTGTTCCAAGGTGCACGACAGCGCGAACGGGCTGGAGCTGTAACTAAAGGTCAGGGCCAGTTTCATGTCCTTTACGGCCCACTGGGGGGGAATGTGCTTCCTGCCCAGGCACACCAAAAAACTTGGACAGGAGACGCCGCTTTCTCCTCCACGTTGTAAACTGCGGCTCCTGCACCAATGTCCCCCCTCCTCCTCCTCCACCACCACCATCATCTCAGCCTCCACAAGTATGCTCAATCATACCACAAAGTGTAGGGCACAGCGGTGTCACGCAGCTTAACCTGGCTTGCCTCGGCAAACAAAGTCACACAGGGGAGGAACTGCTTCGCGTCATGCAGCAAGAAATCGATGGGTGGCTTTCTCCGTGCCAACTGCAAATCGAAACCATGGTGACGGACAATGGGGGGTAACATGGTGTTCGCGCTGCACCGAGGAGGGATGGTCCATGCGCCCTGCATGGCGCACGTGTTCAATTCTGGTTGTGAAAAGGTTCCTGAATCTTCCATGGGTCTTCAGAAGATTCTGAAAAATGGCCAGGAAAAAAATGTGCATGCACTTCATCCATTCTACAAAGCCAGGAACACACTTTGATATGCGATGTTTCCACCCGTTGGAAATTCCAGCTGCACATGTTGGACGACTGTATGAACAGAGAAAGGCCAAATTAACGATTTTTTGATGATCCAGGCGGCAGGAGTACTCCCTGTGTAACTTTTATGTAGCCAGTGGAGCTCATGTGTGACACCTGCCATTTCTTTAGGCCATTCGAGGAGGCGACGTTATACGTCAGTCACCAGGATACGGGATGAATAACGTCATTCACATGCTTCATGTCCTGGAAAGATGCTGAAAAATCTGTCTTTGGGCAGGGGACTGGAGATGTGGCGACTACATCTCGTGACCACATGAGTCCGGTGGGGATGAAATGGAGGAGGAGGACATTGGAACAGAAGCATTGTCTGGTTTAAATGAGTGGATTTTCTACCAGGTGACAAGGAGGAGGAGCAGGAGCATGGAGGGGTAGATGGAGATGAGGAAGACAAGGCAGATGACCCCCAAGCACCCTGGCAGTATACAGTGGGAGATGGAGGCAGGGAGCCCCTCGGAGTCACTTGTTCAGATGGCCCGCAGCATGCTGATTTGCCTGGCTAGTGACAGCCGAATAGTCACCATCCGGCAGAGGGATGACTTCTGGCTCTCTACCCTATTGGACCCTCGCTACCGGTCCAAAATGAGAGCCTTTTTCCCAGCTGCTGAGAGAGAGGACAAACTCAAATACTATAGGGAATCCTCCGCAGTCAGTTGGCCGCTGCCTATGTGCGGCATGTCCCTCCTCTGACAGGTCTGACAGGGGTGTTCTTCAGCGCTCACGTACTACTGCCGCGGCTGCTGGGGAAGGTGGGGTGGTAGGAGCAGTGCCAGCTCCATCAGCAGCAACCTAAGTCTGGAGTCACTGATGAGCAGCTTCCTTCACCCGCCTAGTGAGGAGGGCAGTCGCCAGCAGCAGCAGCAGGAACTGGAGCAGACCCTGAACCAACAGGTGGTGGCCTACTTGGACAGCACTCGGCCACCCCAGTTAGAAGATCCGCTGGACTACTGGGCAGCCAAACTGGATGTGTGGCTGCAACTTGCCGAGTTTGCAGTGGAGAAGCTGTCCTGCCCGGCCATCAGATCGGGTGTTCAGTGCAGCGGGGGCCATCGTTACCCCAAGGAGAACCCGCTTGTCCACGGGAAATGTGGAACGACTGACCTTTGTCAAGATGAATCAGGCGTGGATCGGCCAGGATTTACCACCACCATGCCTTAGGCGTCGGACTACATCAGCCATGACGCCTCACCCAAACTGTGAGAAATGAGTCTGGGTTCAAACTACCTGCCTCAGTCACTATTCTGATGCCGCCACCCGCCTGATGCCACACATCTGCTGCCAGTTTCTCCATCAGCCTACCACCATCTTTACCAAGGACTGGTATTGCCACCCACCTCCACACTCTGTCATTGTGCCACTCTCTGACCTCCTGCTGCTGCTGCCGTCACCTCCACGCTCTGTCATTGTGCCACTCTATGACCTCATTCTGCCGCTGCTGTTACTGGTGCCGTGACCTCCACACTGTGTCATTGTGCCACTCTGTGGCCTACTCCTATTTTTGCCACCTCCAGAATGTCATGGTGCCATTGTCTGACCTCATGCTGCTGCTATGGCTGCTGCCGTAACCTCCACACTGTGTCATTGTGCCACTGTCTGACCTCATGCTGCTGCTGCCGTGACCTCCACACTCTTCCAGTAGGCCACTCTGTGGCCTACTCCTGTTTTTGCCACCTCCAGAATGTCATTGTGCCACTGTGTGACCTCATGATGTTGCTGCCGTGACCTCCACACTGTGTCATTGTGCCACTCTGTGGCCTACTCCTGTTTTTGCCACCTCCAGAATGTCATTGTGCCACTGTCTGACCTCATGCTGCTGCTGCCGTGACCTCTACTCTGTGTCATTGTGACACTCTGTGGCCTACTCCTGTTTTTGCCACCTCCAGAATGTCATTGTGCCACTGTTGACCTCATGCTGCTGCTGCCGTGAGCTCCACACTCTGTCATTGTGGCCACTCTGTGGCCTTCTCCTGTTTTTGCCACCTCCATGAATGCCATTGTGCCATTGTCTGACTTCATGCTGCTGCTGTGGCTGCTGCCGTGACCTCCACACTGTGTCATTGTGCCACTCTCTGACCTCATGCTGTTGCTCCTGCCGCCGTCACCTCCACTCTCTCTCATTGTGCCACTCTGTGGCCTACTCCTGTTTTTGTCACCTCCAGAATGTCATTGTGCCATTGTCTGACCTCCTGCTGCTGCTGCCGTGAGCTCCACACTCTGTCATTGTGCCACTCTGTGGCCTTCTCCTGTTTTTGCCACCTCCAGAATGTCATTGTGCCATTGTCTGACTTCATGCTGCTGCTGTGGCTGCTGCCGTAACCTCCACACTGTGTCATTGTGCCACTCTCTGACCTCATGCTGTTGCTCCTGCCGCCGTCACCTCCACTCTCTCTCATTGTGCCACTCTGTGGCCTACTCCTGTTTTTGCCACCTCCATAATGTCATTGTGCCACTGTCTGACCTCATGCTGCTGATGCCGAGACCTCCACACTGTGTCATTATGCCACTCTGTGACCTACTCCAGTTTTTGACACCTCCAGATTGTCATTGTGCCACTGTCTGACCTCATGCTGCTTCCACCGTCACCTCCACTCTCTGTCATTGTGCCACTCCTCGGCCTTCCAATGTTTTGCCTCCTCCAGAATGTCATTGTGCCACTGTCTGTCCTCAAGCTGCTGTGGCTGCCGCAGTCACCTCCACACTCTGTCATTGTGCCACTCTGTGGCCTACTACTGTTTTTGCCAACTCCAGAATGTCATTGTGCCACTCTCTGACCTCATGCTGCTGTGGCTGCCGCCGTCACCTCCACACTCTGTCATTGTGCCACTCTGTGGCCTACTCCAGTTTTTGCCACCTCCAGAATGTCATTATGCCACTGTCTGACCTCATGCTGCTGTGGCTGCCGCCGTCACCTCCACACTCTGTCACTGATGTTGCCACCTGAGCCCTCAGCTTGTTTTTTCCCCAGCTTTCACTGCCATGACTTTATCAGTTTTGCCCTCTTAAGTGCCCAGGGAATTTTATAGTGAAGCGATTCTAAGAGTGGCAGCAGTCATGTGCGTGTCATACTAAAACACAACTTTGTATGAAGACCAAACCAAGCTCCCTCTGCATATTTAAGCATGGCACAACGTTCTACAGCTCCCTGCAGGCTCTGTGCAGCCTGGAAATAGCTGCTTTTTAACGTGATTCGTCCCGAAGTAATTGTGTTCGGAAATATCTACACTGTACTTGTCATGTATAATTGTTTTTTTTTTTTGTCACCTTCTTTGGTAGATCTTTTTGTTTGTTTTCCTTGGGGAAATTTTGTATTAAAGGGGTTATCTCACTACAAAGAATAGCTTTCAAAATGTAGGGAACACTAAATGAAGACGTTTTCCAAATATATTGCGTTGTTCATCTTTTTTTGTTAAGGAGCTACAAATGATTTTATCATCTTCTGAGGGCTTTCTATTTTCCCAAGTGACCTGTGTACTTCTTCTCCCCTGCTGTTTGTTCTGTCTGATAGCAGGGAGTGATGTCATCGCACAGGTCAGCTCTGGCAATGAGTGCTTGTGTATTATCTGATCTTTCAGACAAAAGACTAATTACTCTACTGTTTATGTTTACATTAGCTCTGAAGCTCCTCTGGACCTCAGAGAAGGTAATTTAGGTAATCTGATAAACAGAGAAGTCTGAATTCAAGGAGCTCATATGCTAATTACAGACAGCTTGACCAGGAAGTGACAGAGCAAAGCTGCATTATTTCATTCATGCATCCTATGAAAGTTTGAGATGAGACAACCCCTTTAATACTTTTTGCAATAATATTAAAAGTTATATTTTAGGTTGGCAATTTTTCTTGCAGGATTTTTTCATGTTTCCTTCTTGTGAACTAAAAACACGGTGTTGCCTTTGAAACTGTGTAAATAGATAATTTTGTGAATCTAACTTGCAAATAATACTTACCCCGATTCTGAGGTGGGTTCCATGTCCAACCAGACCAGAACGAACTTTGCAGAGATTCTGGATTTTGCTGTACCAAGTTAATAATCACTAGACAAAATTATAATTGCTCTAAGATTACAGCTATTTTACTCTGTGATTTGCAGTGTCTGGTTACCAGATGCTTTGTAAATGGTCCTGATGTATAGGGTAGACCAATGTATAGACCTCCTTTTACCTGTCACAGACCAAAATAATCATTTTAGGATATCTAAGTAAGGTTTTGTATTTATTTGTTGTATGGAATAGTACAACACACTACGCTATTCTATAGAGAGTTCTACAGTAAAAAAAACATATAGTGGGTGGTATACATTTTATAACATGAGAGCCTATGTAAGGCAGATGGTACTCATGAGTTGAACATACATTGTGAGACAGTCTAAAAATAGCCTAATATGTAGGCTAGAATGGCAAATACCACACTATATATCCCAAAGGGAAAAAAGTCATCCCAAACATTCTTGTCTGTAGCTCATAATTGCAATGAGTTTCCAAAGTCTTTGAGTAAAGCATGTTTTACAGTTCATCCAAACAAATGAACCTGAATGGTGATTAAAACATCCTCCTGCAATAATATAGGCAACAACTGTGTCTACTGTAAGCTTCTGCTGTTTACAATGAAACCATCTGAAATTAAAGTGCTATAATGTAAAAGGTAAATAATAGAGGTGGAGCAGGCAAGGATTCAGATTGTAACCTTGGGGCAGCCATTTGTTTTCCGTTCTCCTGCATTCCTTTTGTCAATCTGTTTTCACTTTTAGTTATGGCAGCCTCCTACATAAAACACACATTGTAAACACAACTTGATTTGAATTTTTGTGTAGCATCAATTGAAAGGTTGTGGTAATTTTGCCATTTGGCTTCATTTTCTCATGCCTTCCGAAAACATGGAAGTAGATTATGTCTAATGATAGAAGACTGCAGCTAGACAAAGCACAATAATTGCTGTTTTTAGGTCTGCAGATCTACAAAGACCTGTTTTTAATTTGTTTACAATTCTGGGACTTGTTAACTTGGTACAGAATCTACTTTATTTGGTGCTTCCACTACGGGTGTAACATACAATTTCAGTTGTAAGAGAACCTAATTATTAATTCATTTCAAAATGGGAGTTACCATGTTGAACAAAGGATGTTGGTGGTTTTCATGTTTTTAATAGGAAACAGCAAAAACGATTTACAAATCCAAAGCTGTCCTCTCTGAAAATTAAGTGAAAACTTTGGGCTGAAATCTTAAAAACAAAAAGAGAACTGTTTAGAAATACAAATAAAAAAATTATGGTTTAGTTGCCTGACTGGACAATCTTTGTAGCCTTCTTCCTTTGCAAATTTAATTTAATAATTGTGGGGTTCTTTGAGAAGATTTTAAAAAGATTTGGGGGTAAAATTTAAAAAATTTCGTTTTCAGTTTTTCTGTGCAGAAAAGTCAAAATTTTACAATTAAAAATGTGCGTGTATTTACTTGGTTTCAATGTAAAACACTTTTTTCCTGTTCAGACGATGATCCTGCAGCTGTTTATTGCTTCTTTTCAATGCGTTTTTCGGATCATTTTAAAATTTGACATGTCAATTCTACTTACGTTTTTGGCAAGTGAAACCCCCAAGGGTCAGGGGGTCGTTTTTGGGAGCCCAAAAAGTAAAGCGCTCCAAAAAATCTTTGGATTAAAATTGAAGGTAATAACTAAATTGACCATAGGGGGTCTCATTTGTCTAGAAGAATTTTTAAAAATTTTTGTAACAATCCCCCAATAAGGGTGCTTCCAGCTTTTTTCATGGTTTAATTTATAAATCGCTTTTTATAGTTTTTGAGTTTATAAAAGCCGTTTTTTAGTTAGAAAGGTGTTTATAGAAATTATAAAGTTTCAATAATAATTTATTATTGTTTTAGAAAATAGTTTATTTAGAATGTTAGTGTTTCAGTATAATACTAAAACCATTTCAACATTCAAATAAACTTTTTAAACATTAAACATTTTTTTTAAAAAAATTCTATAATTTTATAAACATATTTATACACAAAAACTTTTAAATAATTAATACTAGGATGGGCGAATTGTTTCTAAAAAGTGGTTTCTTTTAGAATTTCGGAAAAACTTCGATTCTAAACGAAGTCGAATTTTGGGATATTCAGGGAATGAAGGTGTTTTTAATTAAAAAAAAGGCGAAGCACATGGCGTTGCATGGGAAAGAGGTCTGGGGGAAGAATGGAGGGCCCCAAGCATGTGCGGATAAGCCAATCAGAGACCGGCAGGGTTCTGTGCTTACCCCACTATTAAATCCGGGGCACATCGCTGCAGTTCACACTCCTCTCTCTGGCCGGTTTTTAGCTGCTTTTTACGTTCTAATTTTTATTTTGTGGGTTATGAAATTTAAGTCCAGTGTGCGTCAATTCAGCTGATATCATTTAAATACATTGGGCAGTTCGGAGCACTTGAATATCCAAGGATTATCTAAGCCCATTTTTGTGTTGTATTCAGTTAAAAAACAGCGTTTTAATTTTTTCTGCTCATTTTTTTTGTGCAATTTTAGCCAAGGGGGTTAAATTTGGTGTTTGTGCTATTTTAGTAGTAAATACCGTCGTTTTTTTCCAAGCGTGTTTTCTTTTTTTGTCAGTAAAAAAAGCGTTTTAACACGCCACTACTTTTTAATTTTGGGGATCTCATTTTCTTGCGCATTATATCCAAGGGTTTAAATTTGGTGTTTTTGTATTGTAGTCAGTAAAATAAAAGGTGTTTTTCAAACCCCAAAAAAAAAGTTTTTTCCCAGTAAATTCTATAGCATAATTTTATGAGGTTAATTAAGCTGTTTCTGCTTTTTTTGAAAAAAATCCTCGTTTTACCAAGGGTTTTGCTTTTTTTTCAGTAAAAAAAACACTCGTTTTAACACGCCCCAAAACAGTTTAAATTTTTGGAGCCCCCCCCCATTTCTTTTTTCCAATTTATATCCAAAGGGTTTATTAAGTTGTTTTTGCTTGTAGTCGTAAAATAAAAATGTTTTTTTAAAGCCAAAAGAAATTTTCCATGCAAATTTTTATCCAAAGGTAAAATTAAAGGGTTTTCTTGTAGTCAGTAAAATAACTGTTTTAACGCCCCAAAAAGAATTTTTGGAGGGCCCTTTTTTAAATTTTATCCAAAGGGGGTTTAATTTAAAAGGGGTTTTTGTTTTTATCAGTAAAATAACGGTTTTTAAAGCCAAGAAAAAAATTTTTTCCTAAAAGCTAAATTTATATCAAAGTTAAAGCTGTTTTGCGTTTATTAGTTTCAATCGTTTTAACCCCAAATACCCGTTTTTTTTTACAGA
>JAODAL010050524.1:0-27343 GCA_025379985.1 Phyllomedusa bahiana
AAGCTGCCTATGACCCAAAGAACACCATCCCCACTGTCAAGCATGGAGGTGGAAAAAACATTATGCTTTGGGGCTGTTTCTCTGCTAAGGGCACAGGACTACTTCACTGCATCTACGAGAGAATGGATGGAGCCATGCACTGTAAAATCCTGACCATCTCCTCTCTGCCAGGACATTAAAAATGGATCTTCCAACAAGACAATGATTCAAAACATACAGCCAATGCAACAAAGGAGTGGCTCAAAAAGAATCACATTAAGGTCATGGAGTGGCCTAGCCAGTCTCCAGCCCCTAATCCCATAGAAAACTTGTGGAGAAAGTTGAAGCTTCGAGTTGCCAAGCGATCTGCAAAGAGGAGTGGATCAAAATTCCTCCTGACATTTGCGCAAACCTCATCATCAACTACAAAAACCATCTGACTGCTGTGCTTACCAACAAGGGTTTTGCAGCCAAGTTTTAAGTCTTGTTTGCCAGAGGGATCAAATACTTATTTCTCACTGCAAAATGCAAAAATGTGCTTTTAATCATGTGCTTCATTCACAATGTACCAGTAACAAAAAAAAATTGGGTCGCTCTTACCTGGAGCCCGAAAGAGCCGCTCATGCTCGCACATGTAAAGAGCAGTACATGACATGTAGTACCACACTCCTGTACTGTACTGTAGGGAGGCACTACTAGACCACCAATCACTGCATGCACTCCACTAATATGGGTGCTTTATAAGCAAACTATACATGATAACTGTCTGGATCTTCCAGTCAATCAAATGTGCCTCAGATCAGCAGTGTCTGTGACATTGTATATTGAAACCACATTCAACATACAGAATCCCAGGAAAGACTACTGTATGTTGAAAATATTGTATCCTGAAGCTATTGTATCTTGAGGAACCACTATATATGTATATATATTTTTTTTTACCAGAATGAAAAACTGATCTTTGCTTTATGTCTTCACTTTACATATTCAGCTTTTTTTTATTCGGTTATGCAGTAGATTATCTACATATCATCTATTTACATAGACTGTAAGCTTTGTGAGAAGGGCCCTCATAATTCTTGTCTGAATTAGTCTGTTACTCTGTTGCATATATGTGGAGAGAATTCATTTAGCACACACCAATCAATGCTAACCTTTATTCAGGCAGATTCAGCATACACAGCAGGATAAAACATGAACGAAGCAACACTGCATGCAACGGCTGTTTTGTGTACAATCACACTTCTTTGACCTGTTACTCTGTAATGTCAACTTTTATTTATAGATGTATCCTCTGAAATGGAAAGAGCTACAGAATATGCTGGCACATAAATACAATTATTATTTTTAAAAAGTATTATTTTTGTTGCTCATACCTGCATATGCAATTTTGTAAAACACTTGCACTGTCTTTGTAATTAAGTTCATTATTTGAAAATACCTTTTTCAGACAACGACTTGTTAAATTTTTCTCTCTGTAATAAAGAAAAATATGTGAAGAACAATAAAACATTTCAGCAAATTGTATTGTAGCAATTTTCCTTATATAACTTTGGACATGTTTAACTCTATTAAACAACCATTATCACTTATTCCATTACACCTATCTTTAACTACACCCTCTATTTACATAAATATGCTAAATAGTTACAAGTCAAATTTATGTTTGAGATAGCCATAGCCAAGAGGATTGTGGTAGTATCACATTCAAAGCTATAGTGGATGGGGAAATATGGAGTCTAAAAGTTCAAAACATTGTTGTCCTTTTTCTTGTCATTGAATATATATATATATATATATATATATATATATATATATATATATATATATATATTATATAATATATATATATAGTATATATATATATATATATATATATAATATATATATATATATATATAATATATAATATATATATATATATATATTGTGGCGAAATACGTCCCGCAATTAAACTGTGTGAACATAGCCATAGAGGTCTGTTAAATAGCCTGGTCTTCAGGCATTGTCCAGGAGAGAATCCTCGGTTTTTCCCCCTAGGCTTGAGAGAAGCCAGGCCCAAGGACTATATTGTATGGCGTGAGTACATGGTTGTGGGGCTGGGTAGTAGACCCAGACCAATGCTAGAGAGGGAACCTCTGTATCTTTAGTTAGTGGCTGGAGGGCCTAGGATTTATTTTGTTTGCTGTATATGTTTTCTGTGTTGGAGAATAAAGCTGGCGGAGACCAGATTAAACAAGAATCCTGTGTCGACCTGCTGTTCTGTTTACCAAAGCGGCGATCCCAGAAAGAGAGTGTCCCCCCAGGCCCGGCCAAGATGGCGGCCGAACTCATGTGTACTCTTACAAATATATATATATATATATATATATAATTATTTACAATGACACAATAATTATGCCCTAAAAGAAACTTAATTGACTGCTTTGTTCTGAGTTTTGTACTATGCTTTAGTTTTCCAATAGGCTAACTTTTAAATTACATGTTAAAAGCTGATAAATCACAAGTGCAACACATTTGGAATACACTTTTATTCACTTTAGAGCTTTATGTATTCATAGATGAACCAAATAAATGAGTGCAACTACATTGCATTCTAGTTGTAAAGTCTTAATTTCCTGATCTCCTTTTTTTAAATTGGCCATATACACTACTTTAATGTCTGCCACATAATTTAACTTTGGCAACATAGTCTCGCCATGTTATGTATATGGGGCCTTCCAAATCTTCCCGAATGACAAAGACGGGGAAAAAAGGATAGGGCAATTGAATTTCAACATGTCCATTCCTAAGTTGGCAGGGGAGGTAAGCAACATCAGCTTACTCCCTTTTCTCCAAGCCTGCAAGTCCAGCTGGGGATTAAACATATAGCTGTAAGCTAAATGTGCATTTTTTTTTTCCAATACTACGATCAAACTGATATACTCTGTTATCCAAAGTGCATGGCACCAGGATATAGGCTGCATGACTTTTGTCTTTTTCTTCTGTCTTTTTTAATTCTTTCTATTAAGTATCATCCTTTAGCCCCTACACTTGACATCAAACAGGACAGCCATCTGTAGTAGTGGGTTGAGATTTGGCATGAAATATATGGCCATACTGTACAGTATGTTTGAAATACACTGTAAATAAATCCCAATACTTCCTATGTTTGCATTAATATCACTCTATTTTTTTCACTTGTTTGTGACATGTTTCGGTCCCTCACGGGCCAAATGGATTATGGCTTAGAAAATCCACATTTCAGGCATGTGATAGTAAAATAGATTACTACATCTACAGTATATCTAAGACATTGCTATGTACCATGTAGAGTGGAATTCATTAGGTAAGGAATTCTGTGAAGTGCAGATATAGCAATCATTTTTTAATAATGCTCTAAGCATGGGAAAAAATGACTGCTGTATTTTATCTTCTAGTTCATTAGACTTAATTTTCTTCCTGTAGTTTCAGATATTGCAGTATCAGGCTAAATAAAGCAGAAATCAGATGGTCATACATCCTTCACCTACAAATGTCTCACCTCTTCTCACTAAAAGCCTTACTGTCATATAGCTTAAATGTCCTGTCATTACCTAAATTAAATTATAGCATATTCAATCATTTTCTAAGCTTGCTTATACAGTACATACAACATTCTCATCCTACGCCTAATGTAGTTTTCAAAATGTCAATGAAATCATGATTTACTCTCTGTTACACCTTGATCAATTGAATCTTTTTTCTTAATTCTCTACTGGCCATGTTTATCTCACAGATTCAGCATGTTCTGCAGCCTTATCTCCTCTCTCTGATGTTTTATAACCACTCTTTACAAATTCACAGGATTGAATGCGGACATTAAAGCTCTGTTTACTTGTCCTAATACATTTTACTGAATATGGTACTAAAATTAATTTCCTGTTTGCATCTCTGTACTCTTTCATTGAAATTTACAAAAGACATTACTTCTCTTAATTCTTAGAGATTCCTTTGTATAAAGCACTGAAAATAATATAAAATGTACGTCATATCACTGAAAAAGTCATACTAACTGATGTAATGTGGAATTAAATAATAATTACCAGCAGTATACATAAAAGCCAGAATGTTATAAAGTAGGTCAAATAGGTGCAAAATACAGATGAACATCCACTCACACACTAACTATGAGGGGACTGTTGCTAAGCAGAAAACCACCCCCTCCTGAATTGTACTGTAGCTGTGGGTATAGTTTTTCATTAGTAGCTTATTAATTTCTGGGCATGCCCAACTACTTTAATGGGTTGTGTTAGGGACCCCAATATCTACAGGGACAGACAGACAGTGAGCCCTAGTGAAGGCTGAGCCCTAGTCCCCGAAGGCTGTCCCTGACTTCTTGCTGTCCCGGCTCTAAACGGTCAGCAACAACTGGGTGGCGGTCCCTACTTTGAGTACGTGCAAACACCAGACAAGACAAAGCACAAAAACAGGATAGTCAGGCAGAAAAGAGTCAAGACCAGGAAGAGCAAAACAGTACCGAATAACAGGAAGAAAATGTAGGTCAATAGGCAGGCAAAAGGTCAAGAATCCAGGTAATCCAAGAAGTATACAATGCACACCAGCTCAAGCCAAAAGTCCAGGTCCATAGTGTGATTGGACTGGCTCCCTGAGATCTAGAACACAGCCTGAGTGGTGAAGACATCTGCCAATCACACCCAGTCTAAATCACCTGCATCACAGTAAACGGCTAGCAATAATCAGTAATCACACCACTGATAGAACTGACATGAGAGAGTGTTCAGACTGGTGTGCAGAAAATGTGGTTTCAAAATAGGACCAAAATTGCGATAATTTATGGGCAGAGTATTTCACTGAGGTCCGACCAGGCACAGTCATGACAGATTATTCTTCTAATAAACATTATATTAATTGTGCAGACCATATAAAATTATTAATTATCTGCCATTTACATGTGTAAAAAAATCCATTGAACATTTTTTTTATATTTCTTTAGTTTGGTGTTATCTAAAGTATCTAAATGTGTATTACCGTGCATATCCACCTAATGTACTGAGTGCTGATGGACAGGCATGCTCAATCACTCTCCTCTGTGTCAGATCCTCATTCCCATTGTCAGAGTAATAAACACCAGCCCATAAACATTGCTTCATCACAGTTTGTTGGTGGAAGGTCTAGAATATGTGCGCTAGCACAGCAATAGTTACATAGTTAGTAAGGTTGAAAAAACATATATCCATCATGTTCAACCAAGGATGGGGAGAAGATGTGGATGAATGGAGGGATATACGTAATTTTAAAGCTAGGTTTCACTCTTTTGATCCAGAATATAAAACACATAAGGATTCTGTACATTGCATCTGTATAACATCTACAAGTCATTATCACTGCAATGGGAGACTGCATCTTCATGTTTACCTACTGATTCTTTGTACAATGTCCGTATCCCCATAAGGAGAATTTTAAAAAGCAGAATCTCCTAGACTCCCCCTCTAGTTTAGCACTCAAATTAAATTTACTTGCTGTCCTGGATGTTACCCAATTAAAGCAACCACCACTAAGTTTTTATGTCCTACGCACTGTGTTCAATATTACATGCTTCTATTTAAAAAAGACACCGTTATGAGATGTTACTGTGGAATAGAACTTGTTTTGTTGTGTTCATGTGTTTTATATGCAGATTGACAATACAACAGTGAGGGATTATCCCCTAACGCTCCATGGCATTTCAAATATTCAGATGGGAACTAGCTTGGAAAGCCCCATAGACAGTTGTGGGTAATTAAGAAACTGTGTAATTATTTTGTGGGCGATACTGTATAAGGTCCTAGTTGCAAAAAATCAAATCAAATGATATTCAGATGCAGAGTTCTCTGGATCCCAAACCAAATGATCCAACAATTTATCCAAGATGAAAAAATGGAAATAGCATCCAGTGGATGGTAGAAAAGATATACAAAACGTTATAGGAGACATGTATGGAACTAGGCAGATCAAAGTGCATTTTCACATCTATTTTTCCGTGTCAAATGCATCTAAATGTATGAAAGTGGTTTTTGTGCGTTCATAAATGGTGTCTAAAGTTCATAGCGCCTTGCCTGTGTGTTTGGCGCATTATGGAATTTAGGCGCATAAGTAATGCGCCAAACCTGTATAAAGGCTATAGATAGGCTGAAAATAAAAGAGAAGTCATTAGAATAGCATGTAAGTGAATAGAAACTATAGTATTGATCCTGCTTGGTGCACCACAGGTCTCAGCAATACCTGTGGTGTGTTGGCTCTTGCTGTATGCAGAATAAAGGGTGAGCGCAGCAAAAATACATTTCAAATTTAATGTAGTAAAAATTTAAAAATCTGAACATCATCATCAGTGGCTTATTTAATGTAAAATTAGTTTTAGCTTCTATTAATTTCAAATACATTTTATAGGAGGTATTTTTATATTTTTAGGGATATTATATATTTTTATATTAATGTTATATGATAACATTTGTTATTAAACTGAAATAATTAAATTTTACATAGTTTGATCATTTTCAGAAATTACTTTTTATTAATGTACTGGTGTAAGTTGAGAAATATTGCACATTTTTTCACTAACAGAAAAATCTAGCTCCACTTCTGCCTCAGGTTCAGGCAGACCACATTGAAATAGGTCTGCCTTTCCAAGCAGTAATGCGCCTAGTTTGGCCGAACCACATTCATATATGTGTCTAATGATATGCGTGTGGTATGACACGCCTCCAGAACGCCCCCTCATGTTAGGTGCATTGAAAAGTGTTGAGTCTTACGAACAATGCGCCTAACACATTCGTTTGGAGCATTAGACATCGTAGCCAGCTCAGTTTGGTGCATTTTACGCCAGAAAAAGATGTCTCCCTATTTCTCCATGCTATTTCCATTTCTTTCATATAAATTGTGGGCAAGTCTCCAGCTGCACATTTAGTGGACGGTTCTGACCACAGTGACATGTAGTGTTGAGGAGTGTAATGTTGAAAAACAAGCAAGATAGACAGGAATGTTTCTAGCCCTTGTGATGAGCCACCACTGGTACAGCTGAGCTGGCACTGAGCTGATGGTTTAAGAGAGGGAGAGCTTTGGCTGTGGTGATAACACATGAAACCCTCTGGTGACAGACAGGACAACAGTAGTAATTGCATCTAATGATACTAAGTGACTGTGAACAGTTGAAGAAAAAATGGTGCTTGAAGACTCCTGAAACAGAAGTAAGACATCTGTGAAACCCAAAACATTTCTAATATCTGTATCATCTGTAACATCAACGCAATCTACTATGTTGGTTATACTGAGCCCTGAAATAGCACCTCTCCTGACAACTAAGCCCATGGAAAACTAAGCCTCATACGTTTGGATGTTATAATGTTCCTTTGATTCGGGAACTAGGAGTGTTGCATCTCCCTAAGGACGTTGCATCTTTACACTGAAGGTAGTGCTGCTGAACATTTTATTGAGTAAGACCATGGAGTCAGGATCATAGACTCTGTGTTATTAAGTCCATACTCCAGAAAAAGGGACTATATTAGAGAATTGTTGCCACAACAAGATTGGCAAACACATCATACTGAAAGGGCCATATGTATGAAAACTGTCTAGGTCTAAGACTTTCTTTGTTGCCCATAGCACCCAATCAGAGCGCTTATTTTGTTTAATACAGTGCTATGAAAAAATAAAAAGCAGCTCTGATTGGTTGCTATGGGCAACAAAAAAGTCTTAAACCTAGACAGTTTGCATACATGTCCCCCAAAGTGTGTACTTCTTTGAGAGCAGCAAAGCTACAAAGCTCAAAGTGCCTCGGTCCCTCTACAGAGAATAAATCCTATCACCTCAGTTTATAGGTTTTATTAACATTTGTAACAAAAAGTAATAAAAAATGTTGTACCAGTAGCTGAACGTACCTAATTTTTCTGTCCTCATCTAGCTGCTTGGCTGCTATTGTTCCTGGCCAGTGCTCAGTTCTATGAGTGGTGGCTGGGATGGAAGTGTTATAGTGATGTAGGTGGTGGCCGGGAAGACAAAAACAAACATTCTTGTGCATGTGCGTCTAGTTCTAACTCCGATTACTAACAACTAACACTGTCCGAGTTTTAGAACAGCTCCAGGGCATGTACACTAGCTCAGGAGCAATTCTTAGCTACTGAGACAGGGGCTTTATCTCGCTAGAAAGTGCATTGGATCTGGCAATTCTACAGGAAAAGACACAGAATAAAATGTACTAGGAAAACCCCAAAAACTGTTTGTGGGGTGAAACATGAAAAAAACACAATAGCGTCTATCGTGTGGGGGTTACACATTTAAGGAGTTCACTGTTCAGTCTAAATGACATGCTCTCTGCATTTTACAGCTCGCAAAGATTCCAATGATACCAAATTTGTTGAGTTTTCTTTATATTTTAGTACTTTTAAAAAAAATCACTTTTATTTTTGTAAATTTGCACTGCAGCACCATTTTCTGCAACCAATAGTTTTTCCAGTTTTTTCAAATCTATTGACCTGAGTTATGGCTTATTTTTTGCAGTACAAAGTCTTGTTTTTATTGATGCAATTTTGGGATACATGTATCTTTTTTATATATCAGACTTGTATGGATGCAGCAATACCAAATATGTGTTGTTTTTATTTTATTTTTTATTTGTAAAATAGCAAAAGGAAGATATGGTGAACTGTAAATACTTTTTAAACTTTTAAAACTTTTTTTTAACTTATACATGTTATCCCCCTAGGTTACTTGACTACTAGGAAGCACGATCGCTTGTACATCGTTCTGCATTATTTATACAGAGTAGAAGGGTGTATCAAGATGGTGCTCCTATTACTTCCTGTCCATGGTAGGGAGTAATGGAAGCAGTAACATGGCTTCATTACCATCAATGTCATGTAAATTTATGGCACAGGGCAGGAGAGGTCTAAAGGACTGTATCTATAACAATTTATTGCTGCACCGTCTCCTCAGCAAAGCAGTTGCCTTTTTGCTGCCCAAAAAATACTAACAGCACCCCACACTGGTCACCCTTTCACACAGAGGGTTAACACCACCACATCCAATATGGGTCAAATTGAAATATGTTTTGATGTCCAATTATGTCACATTTTGCTTCATGCGTATCGCAGGACATACGTCACCTATTTTCTTTTAAATATTCTCTAATTATATTAGTTTCTTAAGATTATGAAAGATGGAACAAAAGGGTTAAGATGAAAGGTTTAGTTGTTAATTATTTAACATTACATTTGCTCAATTAAACAGTCAGCAACAATTCTAATTCAGTACAAAAATAGAACTTTAGCTTTTGTTTTGGCAGCATTCCCTGGACATGAATTGCAAATAAAGAAACTTAAATTCTGCCTATAGACTCTTAATTTGAAATAACCTTGTAAAAGAATATGATATATACTTTAGTCCCCTGATTATACAAGCCTGCATGTTGGGATTAAAAACTAGGGCAGAGACTTTTACAGGTATGTTCCAGTGCATGATCTCTTGTCAATATTTTCAGAATGATCTTCCTATTATAACTACATAATTCTTAATTTCTTAGCCTTGACTTCTAACCTGGATATACTTCTACCAGGGAATATCTTTACTTGACATAACAACAAACCACAAAACGCCTCCAGATAATGAATGGGTAAGGCAAACCCACAAGATGAAACAAATACCTGGTTATACAAAATGATCAAAAACAGCAGAACCACAAAAAAGGTTGTATAAACCTAGAACAAAAATTAATTAAAATATAACCTTTAATGATACACAATAAAAATAAAATGCACAATTAGGGCCTACTAAAACCCTACACTAATCCCTGATCATACTAGAACTACTAATGGACAAAAAGTGGGCCACTCGCCGCGAAAAGGGCACCCCCCACCTGGAACCTAGACTACCAAACCCTAAAAACACCCTAAAGTATATAGTGACCCTAAGCAATCAACAATAATCACACAAAAATAATTTCTAAAGCAAAATAAATATATAGCTAAGTGGAAACAAAATACAAAACAAACAGTTGCTCCAAATAGCTGATAAAGCAGAATCCAACGCGTTCACCTTCCATAATTTCCATACAAAGGATCATCAGGGATTAAATATAGGTACAACATAGGACACAAACACATCAAAATAAATGTACATATATGAGAAAAAGCTTACGTTCCTTAATAGATAGAGCCATTGTTGACAGGATAAATCCAGGGGTCCATGATAACGAGGATCCCAAAAGGGAACTTGGTCCTAATAGACCACAAAATAATGGGATTGGTATAAACCCACAGTTAGTATGATGATCATACTACCTGTATGTCAGGGCTAGGCTGCATTCAGGCTGCAGGGATCAACAGGCTGCAGCAGCTGATTTGCAACCCCACCCTGATACACTTGCTGGTGGCAGCTCTGTGAGTGACAGACGCCCAGCCACTCCGGACAAGGCGCGTGTCGCATCAGCCAATGGGAGGACCCGGAGGCCGCTCCAATCAGCTACAGGGGTGGTATCCGGGAATCACATTTAAAGTCCCTGCTAGCTGAGTGCTGCGCCTGTGAAATTTCCTGGCTGCCTTGCTTTCCTGTGATTTGTTTTGTGCTGTTTACTTGTGTACCTGACCTCTGTTTTTTTTAATTACCTCGGCTTGTCTTCTGATTTTGTACCTCGCTCCCGTTCGTGTTTGACCTCGGCTTGTTTACGTTTATCCCTCTGGTTCTGATTTGTGGCTTTGGCGTTCCCGTTTTGCTATTGACCCGGACTGTCTGACTATTCTACTTCCTGATGGCCCCCCGCACTCTAGCAGCGCAGGGACTGTCGCCCAGTGGCCGTCATTGCCTCGTGTTGAGGCCTATGTGGCATCTTGTGAAGTCTGCGCTCAGGCAAAGGTTCCCAGAACTTGTCCTCCTGGGGAACTTTACCCCCTACCTATACCTGAACATCCATGGACCCATATCTCCATGGATTTTATGACAAACCTTCCTCCTTCAGAGGGCAAAAACAATTATTTGGGTGGTAGTGGTTCGTTTCAGCAAAATGTGCCATCTTGTTCCGTTAAGGGGTCTACCGTCGTCCCAAAACTCGCTGAACTCTTTGTCAAACACATTGTCAAGCTTCATGGGTTACCAGAAAATATCGTTTCGGACAGAGGGGTTCAGTTCGTTTCTCGATTTTGGAGAGCCCTTTGCAAGGCCCTGGGTATCATCCTGTCCTTCTCTTCTGCCTTCCACCCAGAGACTAATGGGCAGACAGAGAGGGTAAATCAAATGGTAACACAAAAACCCGTTGTTATGTATCTGATCAAGGTAGACTGGGAAAAAATACTTACCGTTGGTTGAATTTGCCATTAACAATCAGGATAGTAGCTCATCGGGACCTCACCATTTTATGAAAATTATGGTTTTCCAACCTAGGCTGCGTCATTTTCCAGGGCTATGTCTGATCACAGTGGGGGTGGATGTTATCATTAAAGATCTGGCACAGTCTGGGCCCAAGTTCAGAAGAACTTGGTTCATACCCAGAACATCCAGAAGAAAAATTCTGATAGACGGCGTCGTTGTTCTAGGGGGTTTGCGGTTGGGGATAAAGTATGGTTATCCTCCCGAAATCTGCGATTAAAAGTTCCCTCTGGTAAACTCGCGCCTCGATTTGTAGGTCCATATGTGGTTCAGGAGATGGTTAACCCGGTGATCTATCGCCTGAAATTGCCCTCTTCTCTACATATACATGTGTTCCATCGTTCACTTCTTAAGAGGTATATTCAGCCTGTGACTTCGCCCTCTAGACCTCCTTCTCCAGTTTACATAGAGGGAGAGTTAGAATATGAAGTCGCCCGTATTTTGGATTCTCGTAAGGTCCAAAGGTCACTGCAGTACCTGGTCCATTGGAAGGGGTATGGTCCCAAGGAGAGATCATGGGTTCCGGCAAAATCCATCCATGCTGATGACCTGGTGAGGGAATTCCATAGTCTCACCGAGACAAACCCAGACCAGGGAAGGGTCCGGTGGCCCCTCCTAAAAGGCTGCATTCAGGCTGCAGGGATCAACCAGGCGCAGCAGCTGATTTGCAAACCCCCACCCTGATCACTGCTGTGGCAGCTCTGTGAGTGACAGACGCCCAGCCAATCCGGAGAGGGCGCGTGTCGCATCAGCCAATGGGAGGACCCGGAGGCCGCTCCAATCAGCTACAGGGGCGGTATCCGGGAATTACATTTAAACTCCCTGCTAGCTGAGTGCTGTGCCTGTGAAATTTCCTGGCTGCCTTGCTTTCCTGTGACTTGTATTGTGCTGTTTACTTGTGTACCTGACCTTGGCTTGTTTACTTACCTCGGCTTGTCTTCTGATTTTGTACCTCGCTTCCGTTCGTGTTTGACCTCGGCTTGTTTACGTTCATCCCTCTGGTTCTGATTTGTGGCTTTGGCGTTCCCGTTTTGGTATTGACCCGGACTGTCTGACTATTCTACTTCCTGACGGCCCCCGCACTGTCGCCCAGTTGCCGTCTGCCGTCTAGGGCAGCACGTCAAGTAGGCAGGGATCGTGGGCTGGGTTCCAGTCAAGGCTCACTGTACCTCCCTTGACGTGACACTGTACCTATATTTAACCCCTGATGAGCCTTTGTATGGAAATTTAGGAAGGTGAATTGCGTTGGACTCTGCTTTATCAGCTATTTGGAGCAACTGTTTGTTTTGTATTTTTTATTTGGTTTCCACTTAGCTATATATTTATTTTTCTTTAGGAATTATTTTTGTGTGATTATTGTTGATTGCTCTGGGGCACTATATACTTTAGGATGTTTTTAGCTCTGCTGGAATTTTAGACCATTCTTCTTTGGCAAACTGCTCCAGGCCCCTGAGATTTGAAGGGTGCCTTCTCCAAACTGCCATTTTGAGATCTCTCCACAGGTGTTCTATGGGATTTAGGTCTGGACTCATTGCTGGCCACTTTAGAAGTCTCCAGTGCTTTCTCTCAAATCATTTTCTAATGCTTTTTGAAGTGTGTTTTGGGTCATTGTCCTGTTGGAAGACCCATGACCTCTGAGGGAGACCCAGCTTTCTCACACTGGGCCCTACATTATGCTGCAAAATTTGTTGGTAGTCTTCAGACTTCATAATGCCATGCACACAGTCAAGCAATCCAGTGCCAGAGGCAGCAAAGCAACCCCAAAACATCAGGGAAGCTCCGCCATGTTTGACTGTAGGGACCGTGTTCTTTTCTTTGAATGCCTCTTTTTTTTCCTGTAAACTCTATGTTGATGCCTTTTCCCAAAAAGTTCTACTTTTGTCTCATCTGACCAGAAAACATTCTTCCAAAACGTTTTAATCTTTCTCGGGTAAGTTTGGGCAAACTCCAGCCTGTCTTTTTTATGTCTCGGGGTAAGAAGTGGGGTCTTCCTGGGTATCCTACCATACAGTCCCTTTCCATTCAGACGCCGGCGGATAGTACGGGTTGACACTGTTGTACCCTCGGACTTCATGGCAGCTTGAACTTGTTTGGATGTTAGTCAAGGTTCTTTATCCACCATCTGCACAATCTTGCGTTGAAATCTCTCGTCAATTTTTCTTTTCCGTCCACATCTGGAGAGGTTAGCCGCAGTGCCATGGGCTTTAAACTTCTTGATGGCACTGCGCATGGTAGACACAGAAACATTCAGGTCTTTGGAGATGGACTTGTAGCCTTGATATTGCTCATGCTTCCTCACAATTTGGATTCTCAAGTCCTCAGACAGTTTTTTGGTCTTCTTTCTTTTCTCCATGATCAATGTGGTACACACAAGGACACAGGACAGAGGTTGAGTCAACTTTAATCCATGTCAGCTGGCTGCAAATGTGATTTAGTTATTGCCAACACCTGTTAGGTACCACAGGTAAGTTACAGGTGCTGTTAATTACACAAATTAGAGAAGCATCACATGATTTTTCAAACAGTGCCAATACTTTTGTCCACCCCCTTTTTTATGTTTGGCGTGAAATTATATCCAATTTGGCTTTATGACAATTATTTTTGTGGTTTTCCTTTGAAGACAAATTAAATGAAGATAATAATACCAAAGATTTGTAATAATTTTTAGGAAGAAACTGACTATTATCTGACAGAATTGCAGGGGTGCCAATACTTTTGGCCACCACTGTACTTATGTAACTTATTTTTATTGTGTATCATTAAAAGTTATGTTTTCATTTATTTTTGTCCTACGTTTATACAACCTTTTTTTGTGGTTTTGCTGCTTTACTTTACATATCAGTAGTTTGTAGGTGCAGCTAACACATTACATAGATGTATAGATTATATACTTATATATTGGTTAGGACATAAGGAATAGTTTTAAAACACATGTATGTACATAGCACATTCTTACCTGACTTTACAATAAAGACTCAATTTAAGTTTTAGAGTGTATAGTCCAGTCCTAACCCCTTGTTAGGTTAAAAGGTTAAAAGACTAGTAGTATAATGTTGTACCATGTTATCCATAGAAAGTAGTAGAAGAGGTTAAAAGACATAAGATACCATACATAGAAAAAAAACTAAGGACTTTTTGTATGAAAATTGTCTAGCAGCAAAACTGTCTTTTTTGCTGCCTATAACAATCATCAAAAAATGGATCTTGTGTTGGCCACTCCAAACCAATATAGATACATCAAATAATTGTCAAAAATGGAATGTGATGTAAAACTTAACTTTTACTTAGTTAATTAAAATATGGAGCCATAAACTGAGATCAAATGTCAAAATTAAAAAAATCCTAACAAATTTTAAAGTACGGTATCCATCCCTAGTACACCCTATAACACATACTACCTGTCAATATGTATGTAAGGTCATCATCCTGAAAAGGGTGGCCCCACCTGGAACCTAGGTAAAACCTAAAACAAGAAATCCAAAAAAGACTGTCTATGCTGCATCCAAATGGTAAAATACTAGTAAGAATTTCACCAAAAATATACCCAACACGTTTCCTTCCCAAAGATTAAAGCAGGAAATTCATCAGGGGTATTTAGAATAAATGGTGTATACATCAGTCAAGGGTATGTGTCAAAATGAACAAGGATCCTTGAGCATCCTCAAACACCCTATCCCAAATGAATGTAGGGGTTAAACAGTACTAAGCCACTAACTTACAGAATAATATGATGCCAATGTGCTACTCAATTTAGGAGGTACTGTAGGGGTTAACCAGAAAGATAAGACATCATAAACAATAGTTGTAAACAATTGGTTAGCTTATCAAACTGCCAAAAGTTTAGAAGACAGTGAAAAGGTTAACGCAAGGATTGAGCAGCAATGCTCAGGATCTTTGTTCCTATTGACAAATACCCTTGACTAATGTACAGTATATACCCTTTATTCTAAATACCCCTGATTAATTCTCTGTTTTAATCTTATGAAGGAAAAACATTGGGTATATTTTTGGCAAAATTTTTACTAGTATTTTACCATTCGGGTGCAGGATAGACTGTCTAATTTGGAATGCTTGACGATGACCCTACATACAT
This sequence comes from Phyllomedusa bahiana, assembly GCA_025379985.1. Taxonomy (NCBI): domain Eukaryota; kingdom Metazoa; phylum Chordata; class Amphibia; order Anura; family Hylidae; genus Phyllomedusa; species Phyllomedusa bahiana. The sequence goes on from JAODAL010050524.1 coordinate 15,446, forward strand.
ATTGATAGGTAGTGTGTGTTATATGGTTTACTAGGGACAGATACCCTATTATATCCTTTGTCAGGCCTTAAGCAATCAATCAGAGTTCAGCTTTCATTTCATAAAGGGCTCTGGAAAAATAAAACCTAGGTTCTGATTGGTTGCTATGGACAACAAAGACAGTCTTACTTCTAGACAGTTTTCATACATAAGACCCTAAGGACCACATGTATGACCTCTCTAGGTCTAAAACTCACTATTTTTGCCCATAGCAACCAATCAGAGTGCCCCTTTAATTTTTCCAGAGCACTATATATAATGAGAGTGGTGCTATGGGCAGCAAAGTGAGTTTTAGACCTAGACATGTGTCCCTACATGTTATTCCACCACTTTAGGTCTGTACCTCTTTATAGAGCCTCCTGAATAAACATGCCACAGCACAGGATTAGCATTGTATACCTTTCAATGTTTTTCTCTGCACAGTGACACCATTAAGTGACCAATAAGTAGGTTGTGTATATTGGGACAGCCTGTGGTAGAGAGCATTCCATTAAACAACTATAGCGGCTAGGTTGGGGGCATGGTCGTCTTAATAGCATTACAGCCCTCCTGACCAATGCCCCCCCTCCGCCTCCTCCACCAGCCTCGGCAAACCACTTCCCTTTTTTAAACACTTCGCCACACAAGTAAAATTCCTGGAACACAAATAGTAGAGGCTCTGCTTCTGAAAACAACAATGCACACTGCCAGCATCTAGACATGCATTGCCTCCCTTGAATATGGTACAAATATCTGTTGCAAATGCAAACATACCTACTGTAATTTTCTCTTTCTACAGAGATTTGAATGTTGAGTAGGGGGATTGGAAAGTTAGTATTACATTCTGATCTGTACCAAAATTAGCATTTGGCCCCTATGATCGCGTTGCCACTGGAAAACTACATGAAGATTACACTATTTGGAAGGGCTCAGAGATGAAAATGACTTTGGCACAGCCTGACTCAGTGGGTCCTGGGACTTCTGACCTCAGTTTCAGAACTGCTCAGAAAGGTTGTGCCACTATTTAAAAAGTATCTTGTTCGCCAAGAATATGGGTGTCAGTCTAGGGAACCTCTGTTACAAGTTGTTAAATAATCTCTTAGATATTTTAAAGGCCATATCCACATTTCTGATGGATTAGTTATATTGCTACAGGGCATCTAACTTAAGAAAATAAAACAACTTTTTAAATTATTCTACTATAAGAATGTCATACTGTTCTGTCTTCAGCTCTTATGCAGATGAATTTATCAAATTGGGACCAGAGAGCAAATAAAACTATTGTCTGTTGTTTTATTCTGCAACCATGTTCCCTTCCCCCGGCCTCTAAATTGTTATTAGTCAGTGGAATGTATATTAATAAGAAGCAGCATACAGATAAAAAGGAGAATGACTACAAGATATGACAACACAGGGTTTGTTTGTAGTCTGTAGCCATAGAGATATCAGGACACAAAAAACTAGGAACTATCACTTATATGCATTGGCATAATAAAAAAAGGTTCCCGATGTGGGATACACCACATGTTTACAGATTATGCGTAGTAAGTAAGAAGTATATATGTTCCAATAATATTCATATGACTTATTTAGAAATCTACATGAAGTGTATAAATCCATTTCAGCTCTGTGTATCATGATTTACAAATAAAGTTGAATTTTCATCAGTTAATTACTGTATCTGCATAACATATACAATTCACAATATGTAAAACCAAATTATCATTTTGTTTTTAAAACTATTTATAAAATGACTATAATAAACCACTAGATGGCAATAATAAACTATCAAAGATTTGCCCTCAGCTTCACATTGCAAAAACATTCCCAGGCTCCATCTTTTTTTATTTTCAGTAAAAACAAATATTCTTTCATACTGTATCTTACTGATTTGTATCAGGGAGAAAGGAAGGACAAAACAGCGCAGCAATAATTCTTCCATCAGGAACACTCTTGACAATGCAGGCAGACTTGAACATTTCTGGATTCAGAATGATGAATCAAAATAGGAAAGTAAAAAACAAAACCTGTTATGACTGTAAATTAAAGAGTATATTCATTCTAATCTCAAATTGTATATTGTTTCCAGTAAAGGCATTGAAATGCAACACTACTACAGGGATTTGTCGTATTGATGTTTAATATGTTATATAGAGCTACTTAGTAATGCCTAACAATGATGCAAGTGATATAAATAAAAAACTGTTATTGCCATTAATGACAAACTTTATTGAAAAGGTTAACAAATGCTAAGTGGCATTAAGCTGTATAACTTCTCCTATTCATTTAGTTATTTTCATGAAGGAAGATGATATTTCAATGATGATATTTAAAGCTGTAATGCAACATTGACTCATGGTATCATCTTAATCACATTGTGAGCTGATCTTGTCTTTATACAGAACTTGCCAACTGACTGTTAGAGAAACCATATTCACTATACCCAAGCTAGGCTATACCCAAGCTAGGACTGCCTCACAAGGAAGCAAGGGAAAACCCCAGGTAGCTCTAGGGCATGGTGCACTCCCGGGCATGGCAAGCTTGGGCTGTTTTTTAGGGAGAAAAGCAGAGTGCATAAATCATGTGTAGTATGTAGTAAGTCATAGTGTACAGTAGTTGTAGGGTGACCCTCCAAATCAACTCCAGTGATGAGAGGCAACAATCAGCTCCAGTGGTAGCCCCAAGAATCAGTTCCAGTAGTAAGCCCCAGAAATCAACTTCACTGGCGGTCCCAGGACACCTCAGTCTGACAATAACTATCCCTAACCTATTTTACATTTTATTAGTGTTCTTTAGCATCTTATTTGGTATTGCCCACCATCTTGATTACAGTAATCTCTCACTACACTAAAAAATTCTGGTAACCTCATGTCTTTTGACACCTTCTCTGGGCATCACAAAAGTAAGCATACCCAAATCACATTTAGGGAAAGCTATTGTTAAACAGATGATTCTGAACTGTTAGCAAAAGACCGGAGATCCTCAGGTCCAGATCTAAGACACAAAAGAGACTGCAAATTGTGACTAGTTTAGAAGCATGCATATCACAGACTGTGTGTAAACTTTAGCCTAATGAAAAGAGGGGCAAGAATGATTGTTAATAACCCCATTATTAATCTTATATGTATTATAAATATGTTATTTTAGTATAAAGATTTGTTCTAGCAGAAGGGGTCATCTGCATGCCAGCTGGGAATGGAGCAGAGGAAGGCACAGGACAGTGACATCGGACTTCAGGAACAGTATTCTAGAAACAGAGAAAACGAATGAGGAAAGAGAGAGAAGATTAATTGGTTAAATGGTAGTCCTAAGACTTTAAGGGGTTTTCTCAACATAATGGTTAGCTTTTAATGTGTAGGGAAAGGTAAAAGGAAAACTATTCACAAATGCATTGCTATTCTGATTTTGCTTTGTTCAGGGGAAAAGTAGATTTTCTTGGTTACTGACCACCTCTCTTTGCTATCACCCATTGTTCCAGGCTGCCATAGTGAGTAACTCCCTGCTGAGTCTCATCTGCAGCTGCTCTGCTGTAGAACCGTCCACAGCCTGACCAGCAATGTCGGACTTGGGGGCCTGGGGTTCACAGGGGAGTTGATCTTGGGGGCCCACCCTACAGCTACTGTACATGAAAATCTTATCGACAGCTCAGACATAAATGCATCCACTTTACCACATAATAGAGTGTGAAAAAGTAATGTGTAGTGCACAATACCAAGGAAGTACATATCTGTCTGTCTCCCATGTCTGTCTATCTCACATATCTGTTTGTCTCACACATTTATCACCGTCCAACATAGACACATGGCTAAGTAGCTCCATTCATATCCCCCTTCATGATTCATTTGGTCACGCATCTCTCCACTTTAAAAAATAAACACCACTATAAACACCAGCAAGAATGTCAAAGTGTAACTCCTAATCACAGGGTCAGGTGTGTATTTGCTTTTACAGTCAGGGACAAGTGTATGCTGCCACTATACTAGCACCGATATAACCAACAACACCGCCATATGGAGACCACATAATGGTCCGACACCAGCTCAGGTCACATCACATGACAGTGAATACTGATCCAATATAGAAGCAAAATAACCCCTAATGTCAGGGACTCACAGGAGATGTCGTCTCTGATGAGTCATTCTTTTCCCTTTTCTTCTCAATCCATTCCAGACTGCCATGACGACTTCTCCTGGCCACCACTCGTCCCTGTAAAATGTACATACAAACATCTTAGAATCCTCCCTTTTCCAGCACCCCTTTTCCCCTTTTCAACCCACCTCCGTAAAAAAACTTCTCAGGGGGTTTGGGGGGTGGGGGAGGGGCTAACCCCCTGGGATTATCTATAGCAATGGGCTACCCCCTCAAATCATATTTCCAGGGGAGGATTCCCAAAAGGGGCAAGGTTCCCCCAGGAGCCCTTTTAGATAGGGAGACCCCCATTTTAAAAAAGTTTTGGTAGGCCCCCCTCCGGCAGGGTTGGGGGGTCCTGCAATTTTGGGGAAAATTTCCCCCTGTCCCCTGCCCGCCTGGGAAAGGAGGGGGCCCCCCCAAAAAAATTCGCGGAATACCCGGCGGATTAGGCACTCGGGCTTTTTCTTGGGGAAAATTTTCAATCTAATCTATGCTGCAAACCCGCACAAAGAAATTTTTTCTCCTCTCGGGGTTTTTGACACACCATGATACATTGGGGAATGTTTTGAAGGGTTTCTTTTAGTATTTTTGTTATCAAGTTTTAAAGTTTAAAAAATTGTTTAAAAAATTTTCATTTGGAATGTTTGGGAAAAATTTTTTTTTAGCCTGCATGCCCATTTTATGAGGGTTGGGGGGTAGGGCCCCAAATTGGGTAAATAATTTTCAAAGGGGGAAGGGAAAAAACCCCCCAAAGGGAAATAAGTAGGGCCCCAATTTCTAAAATGATAGGCTCCCCCTTAGGTAGGGTTTTAGTAGGTGGGGGCCCCCAGTTAAAGGGAAATCAGTAGTAGGTAGGGGCCCCCGTTAAAGTAGGCTGCAGGTACTTAAAAGGGCCCCTTTAGGTAAGCTGCAGGAAATTAGGGGCCCCCCCTTTTAAAAGGGCTTTAGATGTTTAGGGCCCCGTTCAGAAGTATTCAGGTAATTATAGGGCCCCTTTTTAAAAAGTATACCGGTATTAGGTTCCCCCTTTTTATGTGTGCGGGGAATTTTTTGGGCCCCCTTTAAAAACAGTACCCAAGGGATTAAGGGCCTCCTTTAGAAAGTATGAAGGGAATTAAGGGTCCCCCTTTAGATATTTTGCCAGTATTTAAGGGCCCCCCTTTTGATAGTTTTCATTTTTTAGGGGCCCCCTTAAAGTATATTTCCAAAAAGGGCCCCCTTTTTTGATAGTATATTTGGGGGTTTTGGGCCCCCCCTTTTTGATAGTATTTCCAAAAAGTTCTGACCACATTTCTCATAAAAAAAATAATTTAAAAAATCTCCACTTTTTTCCGCCCCGGACGGGGATGAAATGGACGCCGGCTTCTTTGGGGAAGCCCGGGGAAGGTGGCGGGGGATTATGTTCATCAAACGCGGGGCCTACACACCCCAAGGCTGGCGCCTGGTAGGCTTAAGGCCCTTTGGGGTTAAACCCTGGTTAAAAAGGAAGCGGGGGGGGCAGGTGGGGCCCCGCTCCACTGACCCCCCGGGGGCAGGCCCCCGGGAATTTTAGGACATTACCCTCGACTCCCGGGCCCCCCCTTTTTCCCCAAAAAGCTTGGGGAACAAAGCCCAATTGGGGCCATGCCCTGGGTAGCTGCAGCATTACCTCTGGGGCCCATAGGAGCTCGGAGCCCACCGGGGGGGAAACCACCGACTTTTCCCCTTTTGGGCCCTTTCCGTTGCTGACTACCCAAGTTTTTTCTTTTAAGCCGGGTGTGGCTTGGAAACGCAAGATTTAAAAAAACTGCTTTAGACTGGAGACCCGTGTGGGGAAGGGGTTTTTTCTGCCTTAACGGGAAAAAGTGTTTCAGAGGGACTTTAGTGGGAAAAAACTGCTCTAAAGGTAAGATCTCTCTAAGAGAGAGATTTCCTGTCTGAAATAAATTTATGTGTATGTTACTGATGTCCTGAAGATTAGTGCCATGAGTAAAACCTGCCAAGACCTTAAAGCTGTTGTGTCTCTGTGGTTCTTCTCCACTTGTGCACTACTGAACCCAACACTAGCAAGGTAGGCCATCACACTGCACACGTGCAATCTTGGTGCCTCTGCCTACAGAATCTTGCACTTGTGCGTCTAAAAAAATTTATTTACAGGTTAAAAAAATGACACGACAGATCACACATTTTAAAATATTTGCTCTTTGGGAAGTGATTTCTTTAAGGGAAAGACTTAGAGGCATCTGATTGATTTTTTTTTTTATTAATCAAATTACAAGAGATAGCAGTTATAACAGACCTTTTGTCAATTTCAGGTTTGGAAAACCCAAGAAAAATTTTTACTTTTTTTTTATTAGTTCCCGTAATTATTAAAATAAAAGGGTATTTTGCTCCCAAATCAGTAAAATCCCTTGGGGAAACAAAAAAGTACTTGCTTATTGCAAATTTTCCTAGAGGGATTAAAATTTTATAGTCTAAAAACTATAGTGAAGATTCTATTTAGAAAAATTAAAGCTGGAACCGGAAAGGTTTTTTATGGGCAAACCCCCTTTTTCCCTTTTCCATTGGGTCACTTTTTATAAATTTGACCCTTACATTAAATCTACAAAATTTAGCACAACTCCCCACATTTTTGTAAATAATTTTATTATCTTTTCATGGGGCAACACTGAAGGGTTTAAGAACCCCTTCCAAAAAAGTAAAGTAGTCAGTGTAAAAAGCTTCATAACAGTTTTTGAATTTGGTGTTTCCTTTAAATAATCAACCACAGCCATCAAAGTTTAAAAAACCCCGGCAACCCCCAAGTGCGACACCCCTAATTAAAAAATGGACCCAAAATTTTACCCCAAAAGGGCAAAAAATTTTGTGGCCAAACCAATTTTTTTTTTTGTATAAAAAGTAACGTGTTAATTTAAAAAACTTCATTAAGGGTAAATGCCAAATTTTTTCGTATCAAAATTTCAAAAAAAACTTCGACAACTTCACTTTACAAATCATAGTTTTTGCTTGTATTCACCCGCTCAGGTGTTTTAAAACCCTTTTTAATTTAACACAGCGTCTCGGCAAGGAGAAAATCCCGAGAAAAGGGAAATGTCCTATGGGGAAATAAGCAAACCCGCAAAAACAGCAGGGTTTCACCCAGTCCCCTGAGGGCCCAAGGTCGGCAAATTTCCTTTGGGATTTTCCGGGACAAAAATAATTTTAGCGGGGGCGGGGGAACCCCCAGCACTGCTTGCGGGTTTGTATCCCTCCCCAAAACCGCGATGTTTTTGGGGGGACACCACCCATTCTCAGGCGTAAGGGGGTACCTACGTGGGGCTCACTTTTTATTAAAATTTGAAAAAAAAGCGGTTTTAATTTCATCGTTAAAAAAAATTGTAGCATTTTAACAACTTAAAAATTAAAACACATATTTTTCCTACTTTTAGTAAACAAAATTGGCCTCTTTAGATACAAACTACTTTCCTATAAAAACAACTCTATTTCTCCTTTACTATAGTTCTAAACATAGCACAAAAGAGTACTAATCTATTTGATCTCAGGGCCAACTACTGCTAAACTCCCCGGACAGGACTATAAAACCCCAAATCTTTTATTTTATTTAAAAAAACGCTCCACGACACTCTTCATTCCCAAACCCCCTTTGGGGGTAAAGAAATCCAAATTTTTGGAAACCCCAAAAAACCTCGGGTTTTAACAAACGGGGTTTGGTTTGTTCAAATTTGTTACCCTCCACTTGTTTTTAATAAGGGACCCTCCCCAGATCCCGAAAAGGGGTCCATTTTCGTTTAAAAAAGGGCTTTTCAACTGTCGATTTTATGGGAAATTTTTTACCTTTTTCTTCCCTAAACCTTTTTTATCCCCCTTCTGGGGGCCCATTCGAAACCATATTTTTATTTTTTTCAGACGAAAACTGAAACTCATGCTTATTAAGTCCCCACTTTTAAAATACTCTTGTTTTTCCCCACAAATTTTTTTACCATATGGACTTTTTTAAAAAATAGATCACAAAAGTTTGTGAACCTGTTAAAAAACCTCCAAACAGCAAAAGCCCAAAGTGGGGGGTCACGGGAGTACCCTATTAAAAACTCATTTTTTTTTTGGGAAGGCAAATTTGGGCCCCTTTGGGGGTGTTTTCGGGGGTTTTTTTTCAATTTTTTGCAATACGGGTTGAAGAAAATAAGTTTATCTTGGACCCCCAAGAACATGGTTTTCCCGTAATTTCCCTGTTCTTTTCCCCGCTTGTCTTTAGAAAAATGGTTTGCGGTCTTTCTTGTGCTCATCTTTAAAGGGGCTTTCCTTCTGGAGGACAGTAAGCTACCAATTTTTTATTGCATTTTGCAGTCATATTGGGCCGGGGAATGACAAGCAAAACCCCCACTCCTTAATCTTTCCAAAAAGAACTTTTCCCGGTTCCCCCGCTGCTGAGGGAGCAAGTAAGGGGGCGGAGCTCCCCCGTTCCCCTAAAAAAAAAAAAAACCGCAGAACACTTTAGCTGCTGCCCCCAGCGCCGCCCCCTACCCGGGGACCCACAGGGGGCATCCCGGAACCCACTGGCATCTTTCCAATGGGAAAAATATCTCCCCGAGCACACCACGGGCCCCCCGGTTTTCCCGTGACATGCCGAGTGTGGAATCCCAAAAAATGGGGGCCCCACAAGAAACCCCCAGCCGCATTTTTCAAACAGGCAACCCGGAGGATCAACGCACCCAAGCACAACAGGGGAAACACAAAAGAAGGAAGGGTACTCACCTCCCCCAGTGGCCCCAACCCCACCAAGCTCGCTGGGTTTCAAAGCAAAAAGGGGCGTAATACAAACTTTTCCACCATAGAATTACAACTGCCCGGTGATAGAAGTGGCCAGGCCCAAAATTGCACCGGAGCTACAAGCAGCCCTTGAATCCACCTTACAGGCCTCCCTGCTTAAGCTCCAACAAGATATGCAAGCGAACACCTCTCAAATAGCAGAGCCACAAATTAGGGTTAATGACCTGGAAACTGATAACGCCACCCTCTAAGCCAGGCCTAAGCTGTGCGCGCAAGCACAGCTAACGCAGCAAAACTGCATAGAAGATTTAGAGAACAACTCCAGAAGGAGTAATCTCAGAATAGTGGGCCTGCCTGAAACCTTCAAACAGAGAGATCTCCAAAACCTCTGTCAGGAAGACCTTCCGAGGGCGTTGGGTATCCGCCATCCCTGCCGCATCGAACGGGCACATAGAATAGGCCAAGAAGAAAGCCGTACGCAACCGCAGGGGCCCCTCACCAAGCAGAGATACCCCACAGTTATCATAAAATTTCTGGATTACAATGACAAGGTGGAAGTTTTAAGGGCATACCGAAAACTGGGTCCCCCTCTGCTTCTGGGACAGCACAAAGTACTTCTCTTTGAAGATTTCTCTATAGATGTATCGCAGAGGCGAAGGGCCTTCAGTAAGCTCTGTACAGTGCTCTTCCGGCGTAAGGTACGTTTTCAGCTTCTATACCCGGCCACGTTAAGGTCTTGGATCCGAACAGACCGCCCAGAATTTTCACCTCTTTCTCTGCTGAAGCGGAGAAAGAACTGCTGGCCTCCTCAGCACCCGACCGTGCACGGATTCTCCTCGCTCCACACGCATAGAAGAAGATCTATGACCTGACACCCCAGCTGGGAACCGGAGACAGAAAGAGGCCCCGTGGTCCCGAGCATCCTTTCCCCCACTTTCTGTCCCTGGTCCGAAGGAGCGTCTCCCACCAAAGCGTGGAACACAGACGGACTCGGATCATGATTGACTGTCCCGGGACGTGAGGAAGAGTACTTCTCTTAATGTCTTTTTCTTTTGAGATGAGGAAACAGGACGAGTCCACCCTGTCTCGGGACTGACGATGACTGCTTTCCGAATCTTTCTGAACCAGCAGAGCATCTCCGGACACTTGCTTGCAAAGGATGATGTCGTATACATTTCTTTATTTTCTATATCTCACATGTTTTCGCCTGTTCACTTAGGCGATGATGCATGGGTCACAGAGTAGGCTCTGCCCAGAGAAAACTGGACATATTTCTGGTGGGAGATGAATGTTTTGTAGATTTAGCTGCCTCAGTCAGAAAAAAGGAAGTCCTTTTAACGCACCAAGTAGTCCTCAACCTCCCTCCTTCGAGCGTTGCTTATTTCAGCACCAGGTGGTGCAAACGTATTCTGCTTACTTTGTTTACTATGTTTTTTGAAAAAAAAATTATGATTCTGTTTGTCCTGCTGCGGCGTGCTCCCCCTTTGTCTTCACTCCTTCACCGGGTTTTAGTGGGTGGGGTATGGGAAGCCAGTCTGATCTTTTTCCATCTTGAAAAAGTGTGGTCCCCTGCAGGTCAGTTTACATTATCGGTAGCATCATTATGCGAGGGATATCGTGGAACATAAAGGGACTCCGCTCCCCAAATAAGCAGATGAAAGTTCTCAGACATCTAAAACTACTTCGCCCTGTTTGTCGCCCCATTTGAAATGAGGAAAGACATCAGAAGGATGGAAAAATTGTGGTGGGACATGCTTTGGGTCACCCGCGATAAATGGCAAGACTGAGTGTGTATTTTGGTACATACAAATTTCTTAGCTGCATAATTTCCCACGAGCATAACGGAGGGAAGACTCTCACATTAAGTGATAAGATGGGAGGAAAAGAAATTATTCTTTTTAATATTTATGGTCCCAATGGTCAGAGTGGTCCCTTTTTTGGGAAACTAGGGCAAATAATACGGGAAGATAGAAGGGTGGGCCAAATTGTAGGAGGAGATATGAATCTTGTTGTGGATTCCATGGAGGATAGGAGGAAAGAGGGTGCTGCACGAATGCCCACCTTGCACCCTCAGGGGAGAGAGAACAGAGCCTTGACACATTTGTAAGAGACGACCAGGCTGAATGATTGCTGGAGGAGGAGAAACCAGGACAGTAGGGAATTCACGTACTTCTCTCCTGTCCACCAATCGTGGTCTAGATTGGACTATCTTCTCGTTTCGGATAATTTGTGCAATCGGGTAGAGGATGCTTAGATCCTAGACATGCTTCTCTCCGATCATTCCCCCATCACACTAGATGTAGCAGAGGATTTCCCCCAAAGGGCAGACTTAAATTTGGGAAAATTTCCCCCCCTTTTCTGGCTAAGACCAAATTTTTTTAGGACATGACTCAAGAGTTGGTGGCTGGAATTTGAGAGTGATAATCAGGCCCATCGTTCTGACCCATCCCTTTTCTGGGCATCATTCAAAGCGGTTCTGCGAGGTAAAATCATAGCACATACTAGCCTATACAAACGCAAATTGGAAAAATCATATAGAGAGGCCTCAGAGGTTGTGAGATCGGTGTTTAAAGCTTTTCAACTTAGTGGCTCGACTGAGGATAGGGCAAAATGGGAAGTGGCGAAAGGGGACTACGATATTTGGGCAGAAAGGAAGGAAGAATCACATCTATCCCAGGTTCAGTCGACTCTGTTTCAGTTTGGGAACAAGTCTGGAAGGATCCTTTCCAGACTGCTTAGGGGAAGTGTTGAGCGATTATTATCGACAAAGTTGAAATCGGCACGGTATGTGCGTTGATCGGATTTTGTCGATCACGCGATAATTTAGGTTACAATCTGTGCATAATCTATTAATATCGCACCATTTTCGGCGCTTCCTGTCATTTTGGCGGCCAGCAAATCAGCTTACAGAATAGAGCAGGGTGAGATGTATGTGCGACGTCATGACTGGGATGTGTATGGTTGCGATTGGCTGGAAAAATCACATGACCTCGTTTTTCATAA